>CM076578.1:295764034-295905986 GCA_034641835.2 Pinus albicaulis
AAAATTCCACCATTCGATATGATTTTTCCAAGGATGAATGCCAATGAATCCACCATCAATCGCAACCCTATCACATAGTCAGAGATACACTCTACTGCATCAGAGTCAAAGTCACGAGGAATCCTTCGTGCTATTGGCTACATGCATGCAGGTCTTTTTGGGCCAACTCTGCAATTATGTGGATTAATTTCAAAACATGCATAAAAAAAATAATAATACTCATCAAAATAAAAAATGAGTGTTACCCAATGCTTCATCCCAATCCTCTCCTGCATGGAGTGGGATATCTACATCACTAGTGAAGTTTGTGCCAGATTAGGGCCAGTCCTCCATGACAATCAACTGTTGGTAGAGCCACTCAAAGAACTCTGGTCTCCAGGACATCTGTCGACCTCTCCCTGATCTTGGCATCAAAGCAACCCAACAGACCATCCGTGGCTCCTGGGCTAGTGATGTCGGAGCTATCACTTCCTGACGTTGGAAAATTGATAACCATTCCAAGATGAAAAGTACCAATATGGACCCATAGCCAAACTTCTTCAGCTTACAATTCTTTCATTTTGTCAACTGACGTTTTATGTTGATTATTACTTCCTTTGCCCACTTGAAGAGTGTTGGTGCCATGCAATCCACTACTAGAAGTAATTTTGTTTTGGTGGCCTCATGTGGAGCCTGAACTTCAATAGCTCGCGTGATGGTGTGTAGCACTACTCTGAGTGCTAGATCGGGAATGGTTTGGATATCTACCTTCCCACTTTTGGATCCTTTCTATGCTCCTCAGCAGACCTTGTCTATAACCATACTCATGTTTTCTATTGTGGGCCAAGTATAGGTTAGGATTGGTACTGCCCCCTCGATGACAGTCCGATTATGAAGTAAATATATGAGACATCAATCTCAAGTTCCTGATCGTGAAAAATGAATATTTCCTGATCAATGTCCCAAACACTGATCAAGTACTGTAATAGCTCCAGTTGAGCTTTGAGACATGGTGCCATAAAGAATTTTTTGAGCCCGTAGTCCCTGAGAAATTCCATGAATCTCACATTTCCTATGGATTCCTCATCTTCTTCACTATGCTCTCGTTCTTTCCATTCAATTACCATTTTGTTCTTTCACACCTGCAAAAAAATCCATATGATTTTCATTAGTGAAATACAATTATTCTGAAGCAGTTAAATTAGGCTCATTTCTTGAATTCACGAGCTTGAAATGGTTGTCGTGTTTTGCACAACTATTTTAAAAAAATCGTGCCAATTGGCGCTTCCCCATTTGGAATTCAAGCCAGTTGGTGCGAGTCCATGCCTGATACCCATGTCGACCGCTGTTGATCAGTGGTTGTCATTGATTTCAACCCAAGCAGCATCAGGGGCTAACCCAATATTGCATGGAAATTTTGACCTAAAAAATTAATATATTCTAGACCAATAATTATTTTTATGGTTTCTACTTGTCGAGATGTTTTCGTTGATATATGGCACACCATGTAATTCTTCACGATTTGAGAGATATTCATGTTTGAAGTTTGTATCCCTAGTTAGTGAGCTAAAACCCCATGGGGTTGTGGCATGGGTCATTGAAAAGTCATAATTAATATTTTTTAAGCTCCTAAAATCCCTCCCATGTTCACTTGTTGAAGCCCCTCTCAACCTAATCATTTATATAAATTGTGATCTTCATTTCCTCCTTAGGCAAGGGATTTCGCCATCTGAAACAGATCATCGTGGAATCTTCACTCTAACATTTTTTCTACGAAGGTTCAGAAGATAAATTTTTTATGAGGTGAAGCTGAAATCTTGAGGAAGCTACTGTAAAAATTTCAGATCAGGGTGCGTAATATTTTTGGAGATATTATTTGTGGAAGTTAGGGTTTTTGCAGGCTCCTGAAATTCATCTCAAATAACTGACCTTGGTAAAATATTCATAAATATCTCTCTGAGTATCGGATTTGAATTCCATAAAAATTGATAGATAGGTCACAAACTACATTTTTTTCTCTATCAATTTTAGAGCTGAGTGAAGAAATAGTGAGACGTGGCATTACGTACAATTTCACTCTGCTGAAACAGTCTATAATTAGGGCATTTTGACAGCTTGGGTATAAATCTCTCTTAAAGAATCCAAATTGGGTTAGACTTGTGGCATTGGAAAGACAACTCAGAGGAATACTACAAGACCAAAAATCAGATATTGAGGATCTGAAATAACAGAGATACACCAGCTCCAATATCAAGCTCCTAGAAGGAAAGAAAAATATAGATCATGTGCTGTCAAGGGTTGCAAAGGACCAAAATTTCTATGGAAGAAAAGAAAAGTAAGGTGTAGCAGAGGGTAGCATGAAAAGAGCACCAACCAAGGTGCATAATAGTAGCAATAAGTTCATCATATGAAGTCTTCAAGTGGGCAGCACTGCATACAATCATTGTAAAGGTATCTTTGTACTAAGTCACTGTAAATACATTATTGCAAAAATTGTACTAGTGTCTATCTGCCAAGGGTTGAAGAGGAAATGTTGAGAGGTCTAGGATCATCATTAGGTGGTCATGTCAAAGTTGGGGTTATGGTCTAATATATCTTCTTCTTCTACATCATTCTATATCATTATAAAGTGGACCATTTTCCCTGGTACGGGAGTCCATTCTTCTTTTATTCTTCTATAGGGTGGCAGGGTGGTGCTAGGGTGAGTTGTAGCTCATTGGGTGTTGGGGCATTCATTCAGTTGACTACTGAAGAATCTTGGGTGTTGGAGCGTCCATCCAGTGAGAGCTGGAGAAGAATGCTTTTCTAGATTCTAGGAAGTTGGAGCTTTATTTTCAATTGGAGTTGAATATTAAATAATTATTAGAAAAGCATTAGGTTGTTTTTGTCCTGGAGTGGGTTTCCACCTTAAAAACTGTGTGCATTTGTGTTCCTCTTGTTTGCTACTATCATTGTACAAACACTGATAATAATTGAAGATTAACTAATGGTCTAATTGAAAGGAATACTGATTCACCCACCCCCCCCCCCCCTCTCAGTATTTCCAACAATTGGTATCAGAGCTTGGTTCCTTCAATAGCAGTTTAATAGCTGGAAGGAGGTCATGGAGCATACCAAGAATGGTGTACCTCTCTTTAATGAAAATAATTATACACTCTGGAAAGGAAGAATGGAGGTCTATCTCTTGGCACAAGGTTACGAAGTATGGGACACTATTCAAAATGGATTTACATTTACCATGGATGAACAAGGTAAGAAGAATTTGGTAAATGATGCAAAAGCAAAGAATATTATTATCACTGGAATTATTGAATCTGCTTATCATAAGGTATTGGGTTGTAAAACTTCCAAAAATGTATGGTACAAGCTTGAGAATATATATGCAGGTGACTCAAATGTCAAAGAAGCAAAGCTTCAAATATATAGAGAAAAATTTGAGCAACTCAGAATGAAAGAAGATTGCAACATTGCTGCATACTTCCAATACGTTGATGAAATAACCAATACTCTGGAAGGATTGGGAGAGCCAGTTGAGGAGAAGACTATTATACAAAATATTCTTAGAACATTACCAGTGAGATTCAACCCAAAGGTATCAGTCTTAGAATACAGTGCAAATTTGGACAAACTCAGCAAAGAGGAATTACATGGAATTCTCATAGCATATGAAATGAGACTTGATGAAGAAGAGGGTACTTTTCATCTAGAAACTGTGTTCGTTACATCTAATAAATCCAATAAGGATAAAAAAATTTCAATTGAAAAGACATGCACCTGCAAGTGTGAAGAAAAGGGAGATGATGAAGAAAGTCTTTCAAATGAAGAATATGCTCACTTCATGAGAAAACTAAAAATTGGTAAGGGAAAATTCAAAGGTAAACTTCCATTGATATGTTTTAGCTATAATGAGGTTGGGAATTTTGCAGCAAAATGTCCAAACAGAAGTGATGGAAACTCAAAAGGAAAGAAAGGATTTAAGAAATTCAACAAGCAAGGATCCAAAAGGAACTTTCTCTCTAAAGAATATAGCTCATCATCCGATGAAGACAATGACAGTGAAGAAGAAGCCAATGAGAGAGTATTGTTTATGGCCAAGCACAATAAACCCAAGAACAATAAACAAGAGGTATCAAACAACGAAGAAGAAGGAATGACCATAGAAGAATTTTATAAGGAAGCAATCAAGCTTATTAAAGATCTCAAGGCAGAGAAGATCCGTTCCAATACTCTTGAAGAACAAGTTCAAGGTCTCAAAATTGAATTTGAAGAACACAAATGCATTGAAGAGTCACTTCAAAAGAAGTTGGAAGAAAGCAACCAAGAAATGGAAGAATTAGAAGCTAAAGTAGTCTTTCTGCATGAGGAGGTGAAGAAAGGAAAAACTATCCAAAACTATGCCAACAGCTTAAGGGCAATGGAAGAACTCATCAACAATCAACGATCTTACAATGACAGAACTGGCATCGATTACAAAGAAGAAGAAGCAGGACTTTCTACAACAAAATACCATGAACCTATGAGATCTGACATGCATGTAGACTTCACTGGACAAGATTCACAAGAACAGCCTTGGAAGACAATTCCTCGACGAAAATTTCCATCCAGGTACCAACATATTTTTTATGGCTACTATTATTCATGTGGAAAATTTGGTCATAAAGCTATAGAATGTCGCATGTACCCTAGGAACGAATACAATTCTAGGAGATCTGTCAAATATGAACCTCCCAGGGCTCAACGAAACATCAATAGATTTGAACATTTAAGAAATAATATTGAATGTTATAAATGTTGAAACTTTGGACACATAGCCAAATACTGCAGACTTGAAAATACTTCAGAAGAATCTTCGAAGCCACAGAATGAATGAACATGGAAGAAGAAGAAGAATGATAATTGTGCTCTCGCTTTCAAGGCTCAAAAGAACAAATATGTGTGGTATGTTGATAACGGTTGCTCAACGCATATGACTGGAGATAGAAATAATTTTGTATCTCTGAAAGAGAAGAAGGATGGAACCATGTCCTTTGGAAATGATGGATCTTCAAATGTTATACGATCAGGTACTATCACTCTCGGAAGAAAATATGCTCTAGCCAAGAATTTTCTATTGGTTGAAAACATGAATCACAATCTTCTCAGTGTTGGACAAATGTGTGATCAAGGACACACAATAATATTCAACTCCAAAAAAGGTGAAATCAGGAAAGGCGTGTATGGTGAAATTGTGGCTATAGCAAGTTGAGCTCCAAATGACATGTATGTTCTGGATGAAGCAACTAAACCAGGTCTAATAGCTAAAGAGGATGATAGAATAATTGGTAGCAATGATGATCGACTAAGTAAGAAGTTTGCTACAAAGGTGCAAAGTGATTTTGAGATGTCTTTACTTGGTGAGCTGAAATACTTCTTAGGGCTTCAAATATCTCAGCAAGAGAAAGGAATATTTATATGTCAAGCCAAGTACATCAAGGAAATGCTCAAGAAATTTAAAATGGAAGATTGCAAACCCATCCTTACTCCAATGGTAACAGGTTGCAAATTGAGCATAGATGACTCATCTAAGGATGTGGATCAATGGTTGTACAGATCTATGATTAGTAGTCTTCTATACGTAACAGCCTCCCAACCAGATGTTATGCAAGAAGTTGGACAAGTAGCAAGATTCCACGCAGCACCAAAAGAATCACATATTAAATATTCGCCAGCATTGGAATATCTTCGCTAGAAGCTTGGGATTCTCCCAAGTTCTCATTATATTTTCCTTTTTTCAGAATATAAAGGTGGAGTGGAAGTAGATTATAGGTCTACAGGATGGTTGTGTGTCAGGGGGAGTGGAAGTGTGTACAGGTCCATAGGATGGTTGTGTTTTATGGGGAGTTACCCTTTTCCATTGATGTCAAAGGGGGAGAGAATTTTGTAGGAAGAGGTGTCATGATCGCAGGGGGAGTACTTGTGTTGCCATCAATGCCAAAGGGGGAGATTTTTGATCAGCGGTTGTCATTGATGTCAACCCAAGCAGCACTAGGGGCTAACCCAATATTACATTATACTTTTGACCTAAAAAATTAATATATTCTAGATCAATAATTCTTTTGATGGTTTCTACTTGTCGAAATGTTTCCGTTGATATATCGCACACCATGTAATTCTTCACGGTTTGAAAGATATTCATGTTTGAAGTTTGTACCCCCAGTTAGTGGGCTGAACCCCATGGGGTTGTGGCATGGGTCATTGAAAATTCATAATTAATATTTTTTAAGCTCCTAAAATCCCTCCCACGTTCACTTGTTGAAGCCCCTCTCAACCTAAGAATTTATATAAATTGTGATCTTCATTTCCTCCTTAGGCGAGGGATTTTGCCATCTGAAA
Source organism: Pinus albicaulis (assembly GCA_034641835.2). Taxonomy (NCBI): domain Eukaryota; kingdom Viridiplantae; phylum Streptophyta; class Pinopsida; order Pinales; family Pinaceae; genus Pinus; species Pinus albicaulis. Next base: position 295,770,386 of record CM076578.1, read on the forward strand.
TAGGTCATCATGGAATTTTCGCTCTAATTTTTTTTCTATGAAGGTTCAAAATCTGAAATTTTTATGAGGCAAATCTGAAATTTTTATGAGGAAGCTACTATGAAAATTTCAGATCAAGGTGCGCAATATTGTTGGAGATATGATCTGTGGAAGTTAGGGTTTTTGCAGGCTCCTGAAATTCATCTCAAAGAAGTGACCTTGGTAAAATCATCATAAATCTCTCTCTGAGTATCGGATTTGAATTCTGTAAAAAGTGATAGATATCGAACAGAATGTAGTTTGTGATCTATCAATTTCAGAGCTGAATGAAGAAACAATGACACTTGGTATGCTGGACAAGTTCACTCTGCTGAAACAGTCCATAATTAGGGAATTATGAGAGATTGGGTATAAATCTCCCTTAAGGAATCCAAATTGGGTCAGAGTTTTGGCATTGGAAAGAAAACTCAGAAGAATACTAGAGGATTGAAAAGTAGATATTGAGGATCTGAAATAGCAGAGATACGCCAGATTCAATATCGAGTTCCTAGAAGGTAAGAAAAAGCTAGATCATGTGTTGTCAGGGGTTGCAAAGGACCATACTTTCTACGGTAGAAAAGAAAAGAAAGGTGTAGCAAAGGGTAGCATGAAAAGAGAAGCAACCAAGGTGCATAACAACAGCAATAATTTCATCATATGAAGTCTTTAAGTGGGCAGCACTGCATACAATCATTGTAAAGGTATCTTTGTACTAAGTCATTGTAAATACATTATTGTAAAAATTGTACTAGTGTCTATCTGCCAAGGGTTGAAGAGGAAATGTTGGGAGGCATAGGATCATCATTAGGTGGTCGTGTAAAAGTTGGAGTTATGGTCTAGTATATCTTCTTCTTCTACATCATTCTATATCATTGTAAAGTGGACTATTTTCCCTGGTACGGGAGTCCATTCTTCTTCTATTCTTATATAGGGTGGTAGGGTGGTGCTAGGGTGAGTTGTAGCTCATTGGGTGTTGGGGAATCTATTCAATTGACTACTGAAGAATCTTGGGCGTTGGAGCATTCATCCAGTGGGAGCTGGAGAAGAATGCTTTTCTAGATTTTAGGAAGTTGGAGCTTTATTTTCAATTGGAGTTGAATATTAAAGAATTATTAGAAAAGAATTAGGTGGTTTTGTCCCGGAGTGGGTTTCCACCCTAAAAACTATGTGCATTTGTGTTCCTCTTGTTTGCTGCTATCATTGTACAAACACTGATAATAATTGAATATTAACTAATGCTCTAATTGAAAGGAATACTGATTCACCCACCGCCCCCCCCCCAATATTTCCAACAATCGTCGTGCTCTAAATTTTACGAAATCCCCCCATAGATCTACAAAAATGGATTTCAAGTAATGAAAATGCTATCAAAATGCAGGGAAGGATATGAGTTATTACCTAGAACAGACGGATTCATGATTGGTTTCTTGGATTGCCCACTATCAGCTCCCCAAAATCACAGTTAAAGAGGGTAACAAATTTCTCACAAGAGGTAAAAGTGAAAAGTAATTTATTTTTTACCATTTTTAGCATTTTATAAACTTTTTAGAACCCTAATTAGATTTTAAAGCATATTTTTTGATTATTGTGCTATGATATTTTGAGAAATTGGTTTTATGTGCATCTCTTATGTAGCTACAGGTCCTCGATGTGATGATGATGAAGTGAACAGTTGTATTTTCTAATTTTTCGGACTTGGTAAAAATATGAAAAAGTCACTCTTGGAGTCATATTTCAGCTCTTTTCTGACTCTCAAAAATTTAAAATATTGTCGAGACTCTTATCATTTTGAACTCGTTAAATGGATAAGAAATGATATCTACGCAGTATATGTTTACCCCTTTTTTAGGCTGGGATTGATTATTTACGAAAAAGTAATACCTTAGCCTATTGCAACTAAGAGATTCTCTTAGACATAGTTTTCTACCTTTTCGGATCTATGAGACTACCTACGAAAAGGGACCTGATGGATTTCTCTTTTCTGCTTATTTTCAAACTCTCTAAATATGAAAATATGTCGACTTGTTCCTTTGTCAGACTCGTTAAAACCTAAATGACATCAGAAATCGTCACCATGACTTAACCGAGTTCCTCCTTACTAGGGATAGTAAAATGTACTAGGATGGATTTGTCCAAAGGAAAAAATTACATGACAAGCATATGCTATCCCCTTCAAAAAAAATTCCCAAATAATTGGGGTACTCACCAGCAATGGTGGGGGAAATGGAACCAGTTCTTAGTTGTGTCGGCAGTATGTCAGTCTTGAACATGACACTCATATGCATTCATGTTGGGTTGGGGACATCTCGTTTTGTCATTTTTGCCTCCATGGGTTTGGGTAACCTATTTTGACCTCTCATACCATGTCGCCATGACCTCAAATACCTTGATGTCAAATAATGCAAAATTCTAGAGTCGTGTTGCTGATATGTTCAAGAGAAGTTTCCGTTTGCAGTTTTCAACCTCCCTCTGATCCTCTTTTTTGTCCTAATTCACTATCATCATATTCCTCTGTCTCATGTTGATGATGTGGGAAACATTACGGCCATCCTTCGACCAGGACACTTCCTATCGACTTCATCTCATCATCCAGGAAGCTGATCTAGAGACTCCCTTCCAGTATCTTGGAGCTTTCATGCCTCAATGGAAAGTTCTTCGCATTCGACGATAGGTCCTCATCATTGGCCTTCGATCACATGATTCTGTGGGCGTTCAATGCCAGATCACTGTTCACATTTCGTGGATTGTACTAGTTGTACCTTGAGAGCCATTTTCATTATTGGTGGTTTCTCTCGTCCTTGTTAACAGTTTACATCATTGGCTAGTAATCAGGTGATTTTCTTGCATGTTCGACTTCAGCTCACATATTCACATGCTTGATTTTGTACTTGTTCAGGTCGAGATGGAGTGCAAGACCCTGGGTTTTGTTTGATAAAATCCAGGCTATAGGATATTTTGGTTTATCATGAATATATGCATGAATATTTTGATTGGATGGTTGTGACCATACACGAGTCTATTTATTTGATCCTTACTATTGGATGGTTATGTCCATACCTTGGATCTCAATTTTCTATGTACTCTATCATGGGTTCCTGCACCAATGCCACATGTTCATGTATTAGAGATATCAGTTGTATTTTTACTTGCAAGTCTTCTAACGATGGTGTTTGGCTTTAACGCATTCTCATAAATCATTTCACTCCTCCCACTCTCTTGGACCTCATGCTTTAGGGGGCATCTATTACACAACATTTTTTCACCGTGAAATCCCCATCCCACACATTGGAGGACCATTTCTGTGACTTATATGTAGTGTCATGCCTTGTAAAAAGTGTCATTACATCCCTTGCCATGAGAAAAATATTTCCTCTATTGAATAATCTTGGAACAAACCATCAAAAACATATGATTTTGGATTGGCACTAGTAGGCAGTTATGGCCTTGCACTAATAAGAGAAATTCACACTGGGCTCCACGCCCATTGGCGCTCTGTTTCAGTGGACTTCCTAAGCCGAGCTATTTATGGAAATTTTTTTAAAATAGAAATGAAGCTTCCATTGCCAACCACTTCGTGAGTGGAGTCAACATGGGTTGTTCGACCGAATAACATCGAACATCTTCCTTTGGCTTCTTGTTTCCTACATTTGGGAAACCTCCAAAATAAAATGGCCTCCCTTCCACCATTTGAGGGATCCCAACCTCCTCCACCTCTCTTATAAATACATATATCTCACATAGATGCAACTAGCTGAACATTTTGTACCATAGCTGAAATGGTTGAATAGCAGAACAATCTGAATTGGTGGTGTGAGATAGAGAAGAGAGAGACCTATTGTCGAGAGAGACTCCGGGCTTACTGCCCCGCCAAGTCTAATTCCCCGACCAATGCTCGAGACGTGTTTCGACTAGACCCGGTGGAAGTGGCTAAAACGTCAAGGGTATTTTGGTTGTAAACTCTTTCTTTCTCTTAATTAATACCTGATTGATGTTTTGGTTCCCATATTGTGTTTTATATGATTAGTCTTGTGCAATACGTTTAATTCTCCTTGACCAACTAGATAGTTATGAATGCAAATATTGTTTTGTATGCTACTATCATTCTCTGATCCTTGTGCAGGCACCTGAGCACCACAGCTACAACAACTGCATTGGAAAATGGTAGGACATCTATCTCAACTTAGTTTCATTCATTAACTAGGAATCAATGCATTAGCATGTTCTCTTGCTATTAGACCCACCTTAGGGGTAGAGGGATCATCTTTGTCTGCAGAGGGGATTTACCTACACAACAATGGGTCACATAAACTTTGATAATATTGTCAGAATAAGCAAAAAGGAAGCAGTATGATGAATGCCAAAAATCTCAAAACCTTCCAACACATGATGTGAGCCCTGTCGACACAGCAAGCAGACAAAAGTCCAATTTAAAACAAAATAACACTTTGCATCACATCCATTGGAATTGATGCATACTGATATATGTGGTTCTGTGAGAAAAAAAGGCTTAGATGGAGAATTATATTTCATGCTAATGATAAATGACTATACTAGGATGAAAATCATTAGTTTTCTAAAGAAAATATCTGAAGCATTTGAGTGATTTAAGATCTACAAGGATTTGGTCGAAAATGAAATTGATTTGAAAATAAAGTGTCTAAGATCATATAATAGTAGAGAATTCACTTCCAAATTATTTCATCAATACTATGATGAAAATGAAATAAAAAGACAATTTTCAACATCATGAACACCTTAGAAAAATGGATTTGTTGAAAGAAAGAACAAAATCGTACAGGAAATGGGTAGAACAATGTTGAAGGACTCAAAATTGGATGACAAATTCTCGGTTCAAGCAATTGATACAACATTCTTCATTATCAACTAAAGTCTTCTTAGAAATAATTGCAACAAGACCCCATATGAATTATGGAAAGGAAAACTGGCTAATGTAAAATATTTCAGAATCTTCGGAGCAAATGTTATATCAAAAGAGAAGATCAAAAGTTGGGTAAGTTTAAATCACATGTTGACGAAGGTATCTTTGTTGGTTACTCATGCAAAAGAAAGGCCTATAATGCTATAATATAACACGAAAATAGATAGTGGAGAGCATAAACGTTACATTTGACGAAGATGGTATTCTAACGAATAATGATGAGGATCTAGAATCTTTGAAACTTGAGACAGAGGCTGAAAAAGACACAGAGAAAATTCTAGAACAAGAAGAAACTATCAACTAGGAAGAAGTAAATAATGATCATCAAGATATACTGGAACAATAACAAGAAGCTCATCCAAATAGAACAAAAGAATGGATTCAAAAGAGACATCCATCAAATCAAATCATTAGTGACATAAATGAAGGTCAACAACTTCGTTCATCATGACAAGATCACATTGCTTTTCTAGCAACCTTTGAGCCTAGTATTTTTTAGGAAGCCAACCAAAATGAACATTGGGTAGCATATATGAATGAATAATTGGATCAAATCTAGAAGAATAACACCTGGGAATTATTTCCATGAACAAAAGATAAAAATGTCATTGGGACTAAATGGGTGTTCAGGAACAAATTGAATGAATATGGACAGGTTACCAGAAACAAAGCAAGATTGGTTTGCAAAGGCTATGCACAAGTGGAAGGAATTTATTTCGACAAAACATTTTCACCAGTTTCCAGAATGGAAGCCAACCAAATGTTTCTTGCCTATGGATGTTCAAGAAAAATAAAATTCTACCAAATGGATGTTAATTTAGCATTTTTGAATGGTGAATTAGAAGAAGAAGTTTACATTAAAAAACCTGAAGGTTTTCTACTATCAGAAAAATAAGACTATGTTTACATGCTAAAGAAGGATCCATATGGTCTCAAGAAATCTCCCAGAGAATGGTATGCTTGTCTTGATGGATATCTACGTCAACAAGGGTTCAAGAAAGGTACTACTGATAGCAATAATTATGTACAAATACATAAAGATAATTTAACAATCGTTGAGGTATATATGGATGATATAATATTTGGTAGCAATGTTGATCGACTAAGTAAGAAATTTGCTAAAAATATGAAAAGTGAGTTCGAGATGTATTTAATTGGTGAGCTGACATAATTCTTAGGGCTTCAAATATCTCAGCAAGAGATAGGAATATTTATATGTTAAGCCAAGTATGGCAAGGAAATGCTCAAGAAATTCAAAATGGAAGATTGAAAACCCATCCTTACTTTGATGGTAACAGGTTGCAAATTGAGTGTAGATGACTCATCTAAGGATGTGGATCAAAGGTTGTACAGATATATGATTGGTAGTCTTCTATACATAACAACCTCCCATCCAAATGTTATGTAGGCAGTTGGTCAAGTAGAAAGATTCCAAGCAGTACCAGAATAATCACATATTATTGTCTTCAAAAGAATTCTTCAATTTCTAAATGGCACAACAAAATATGGCTTGTGGTATACCAAGGGTAACAATCTCATTATTCAAGCCTTTACAGATGAATATTGGGCAGAAAGTGTTGATGATCGTAAGAGTACTAGTGGAGCAACATTCTATCTAGGTGGTTGTCTTTTATCATGGTTGAGAAAAAATAAAACCTCAATCTCGTTATCTACAGTGGAAGAAAAATACATTGCAGCGGAAACTTGTTATACTCAAGTCCTTTGGATGAAACAAACTTTGCAAGATATTCAAGTACAATTCAATGAGCCTATTCCCATATTCTGTGATAACACCAATGTCATGAACATCTCAATGAATATTGTCATGCATTAAAAAACAAAACACATTCTGATCAAATATCATTTTGTTAGAGAACAAGTCACTAAAAAGAATATCAAACTTGAATATGTTGGTACAAAACAAAAAATTACTGATATATTCACTAAAACTTTACCTTGTGAAGCATTTGAATATCTTCGCCAAAAGCTTGGGATTCTCCCAACTTCTCATTAGATTTTCCTTATTTAGAATATAAAGGGGGAGTTGAAGTGTGTACAGATCCGCAGGATGGTTGTGTGTCAGGGGGAATTACCCTTTGCCATTGATGTCAAAGGGGAAGATACTGTTGTAGGAGGAGGTGTCATGATTGCAGGGGGAGTACTTGTGTTTCCATCAATGCTAAAGGGGGATATTTTTGATCAATAGGTGTCATTGATGTCAACCCAAGCAACACCAGGGGCTACCTTGATCTTGCATGGGAATTTGGACCTACCAAATTACTATATTCCGTGTCAAGGATATTTTTTATGGTTTCCACTTATCTATATGTTTTCGTTGATATATGGCACACCACGTAATTCTTCACGGTTTGAGAGATATTCATGTTTGAAGTTAGTAACCCCAATTAATGGGCTAAAATCCCATGGGGTTGTGGCATGGGTCATTGAAAAGTCAATAATTAATAATTTTTAAGCTTCTAAAATCCCTCCCACATTCACTTGTTGAATTCCCTCTCAACTTAAGCATTTATATAAATTGTGATCCGCATATCCTCCTCATGTGGGGATCTCAATACATGGAACACGTCATCATGGAATTTGCACTATAACGTTTTTTCTATGAAGGTTTATAAGCTGAAATTTTTATGAGGAGAAGCCCAAATCCTGAAGAAGCTCCTATAAAAATTTCAGATCATGGTGCGCAATATTTTTGGATATATGATCTGTGGAAATTAGGGTTTTTGCAGGCTCCTGAACTTCATCTCAAAGAGGTGACCTTGAGAAAATCATCATAACTATCTCACTGAGTATAGGATTGGAATTATGTAAGAAGTGATGGATAGTGCATGGACTATAGTTTTCTAGATGTCAATTTTAGAGCTGAATGAAGAAACAGGGATATGTTTCACTCGGTACAAGTTCGCACTACTAAACCAGTCCATAATTAGGTCATTGTGAGAGATTGGGCATAACTTTGTCTTGAAGAATCCAAATTGGGTTAGAACTGTCGCATTGGTAAGAAGACTTAGAGGAATACTATAGGACCAAAAGTCACAATTGTGGATCTAAATTAGCAAAGATACACAAGATTCAATATTGAGCTCCTAGAAGGTAGGACAAATCTAGATCTTGTGTTGTCAAGGGCTGCAAAGGACCAGACTTTCTAGGGCAGCAAATAAAAACAAGGTGCAACAGAGGTAAGATCCAGGTAAGTACATTCTTTATATGCATGTTTATCTCTCAATTGCATTAGGTTATTTGTATTATAATTTGTTCTTTTTGTTTAGCACTCACATATGCTCTACAGGATGAGGTAAGTTTTGCTATTATCATGTCATTGGTATTTCCTTGAAGGATTTTTGGAGGTATTATATATTCATCAAGATAAGGATCAATGCATGATCTAATGTTCTGAAGAGTAAGAAAGGGTAGCATGAAAAGAGCAGCAATCAAGGTGCAGAACAACTACAAGAAGTTTACCACATGAAGTCCTTACATGGGTGTTACACAGCATTTTGTCACCGTCACTGCAATCCCTGTCCCGAAAATTGAAGGACCATTTGTGTCACTTATATAAATTTTCATGCCTTTCAAAGGCCATCATTGCATCCCTTGCCATGAAGACAAAATTCCTTCTATTGACAATTCCTCGAGGAGACCATCAAAAACACATGTTTTTGGGTTGGCGCTGGTAGACCCTTATGTCCTCGCGCCAAGAAAGGAAATTAACACTAAGCCACATTCCCATTCGCGCTCTGTCCCGGTTAGATACCTGCGCCAAGCTATTTTTGGAATGTTTTTTAAATATAGAGGTGAATTTTCTATGCTTGGGTTGTTCACATGCATAGCCACAAACACCTTCCTTTGGCCTCTTGTTTCCACCTTTTGGGGGAACCTCCCAAAGGATAATGCCTCCCTTCCACCATTGTAGGGATCCCAACTTCATCCTCTCCCTCTATAAATAAAGTTATCTCCCATTGACACACTACCTGAACAAATGAATACTAAAGAGGAATTGCTGAACATTTGTTGGTAAGATAGAGCAAACAAAGAGACTCTTGTAGAGAGAGAGCTTAGGTTTGTGTCCTTGCCTCATCCCAATTTCCCAGATGAACCTTCGAGATGCACTTCGATTGAACCCAATGAAGGAGGTTGTGACGTCAAGGCTCCGGTTATAATATCTTTCTTTCCATTAATAAATACAAGACTAATGTCTGGTTCCCATCTTGTGTTAATATGATTTATTTTACGCAATATGTTTAATATTCCTTGACTGATTATCTAGTTATGAATGTAATTATTGTCTTGTACGCTGCTCTTTTCCTTTGATCTTTGTGCAGGAATTTGAGTACCATTGCTGAAGGACCGCGACCTATCGAGGTAGAGATAAAGAGGCCGCCACTGCTACAGCTGTGAGAATCGCATTGGACTACAGGTAGGACAATCTATCCCAACCTATTTCATTCGTTAACTAGGAACCAACACATTATCTTTTTCCCTTGTTTCTAGACCCACCCTAGGGCTAGAGGGATTGTCTCTCTCTGAGAGGATTTACCCACACAACAAGTTGGTGACTCTACTACGACTATACTAGGGATCAGTGTGAATTTTTCATCTCGTTGCTCATTGGGAATTTGTCTTATCGAGTCGACTTTGGTCATTTTATTGATTTTCTATCTTTTTTGTCTTGCTTGACTATTTGGAATCCTTTTGTTCATCTCCAGAGTGTCAAGATTGACCTCTGGTCTTTGATTTTCTCCTTTTCCCATAGTTTTCCAGCTTGGCGCATTTTCTCTTTGAACAATTGCGCCAATGGGTGCTTGTTTCCTTTGTTGCAGTAACGCCAACCCCTGTTTGGTGTGGATTACCACTTGACAGTCACGCCAAATCCTGTAGGATTTGGTTTGACCTTCCTCCTGAGTTTTTGGTCAGTTTTTCTTGACTCTGGGTGGTTTATTTTATTTGCAATTGGTCTTTTGGAGTTGTTTTGGCTCTGTAGGCTTGCTCTTCTCAGTTGTTTGTCCATTGTCTCATTGGTGAATTTCGTAGCCCTAGGGTTTCTACATGTCTTTTTCTCATTGAGCCTTTTGATTGAAGTCTGAGTCTTTTTTATTTTTGCTAGTTTGATTCCCTAATCGATTGTGTTGGTCTTTCTTGATCCTTTGCGTTTTTGGTTTGTTGAATGATTACCTTTGTTTTCGTTTAACTCTCCATTTCGTCATTTTGAGCATAGATCACATTGCTCGTTTGGGTCATTTTAAAAGCCTTATATTTTCTTGAAAGAATGCACCACTGGTTTGAGTGCGTTTTTATGTCTATATTCTTTTGAATTATTAATTTTAGATATTTACATTCTTAGTGTTGAAAAATAGTGTTCTCTTTACGTTTTAGTGCATTGTGTGCTTCATTCATTTAAAAAACACAAAAAATTGCATTCTTTCATTTGCATTGAAAATGAAAATTTCTTTTGCATAACTAGCTCTTAGTGAACTAGGAAAGAGTTTTTAATTTCTCATTTGGTTGTATTAGATCCATTAGTGAACTTCTTCTTATTTTTTTGTTGTTTTCTATTTTGTTAAATATCTCTATCCTTCTTTTAGTTAGCATTCATCGAACATAAATGGTTTTCTTTTGCATGTAGTGTGCATTCAGGAATTTGAGATCCCATTTAGTAGGGCCTTGAAACCAAAACTTTAATTCAAGATCAACCTTAAAATTAATTCAATCAATCTAAGGATGCATTAGAACCTAACGAAAACTTTTTTAGAGGTCCAGGCTAGGGATGTGTTTCAGCATCGTTAAACCTAGTATATGTCATTCGCCACCTAGCTTTAGATAGCACTAGCACATACTTGTGCTCCCCGTACCATCGCGTATATAAAGGGAGACTATCATAGGTTCAAATCCTTTATCCATAGGAAGCCAAGTTTTCCACCCTATAACCATGATACACCGAACACAACATTCAGGGAGACTACCTGCACGTACATTAAATCCTTGGTCATTTCTCTTTCATTTGATCACCAAGGTCCATCTGGTCAACCTCAGTTTAAAACAGGAGAATCTTATGTTCCTGGGGGAAAATGTATCCACCACAGGGACAACCTTTTTTGCAACAGCAGCAACCTTACATTCTGTAAGGCCAAGATTTTGTACAACAAGGATAACCCTACAGTCATAATCTGGGCCAACCTGTTTTTCAAGGAAAACCTGGTCCATCACAACCATCGGGCTAACCTCTTTCACAGGGGCAACCTAGTGGCCCTCAGTATCCAAGCCAACCTGCTCTGCAGGGACAACCTACACAACCTCAGCAACCAATTCAACCTGCTCAACCGCAAGGCGCTACTTACCCTCATCTAGGTCAATTTCAGGTTGTATACAGTGCACCCCAAGGTTTCACTTATTACCCTCAAAATCAATCCCAGATGGTGTATAATCCACCTCAAGGCAATGCTTACATTCCGCAGCAGAATCCATATGTTGCTTAGTAAGGACCTCAATGGTATGCTCAAAATCAGTATCCTGGTCCTCAACCCCAATATGGGCAGAACTATCAAGCTTATAACCCTATTGATAGAATCCTCCGGGACAAAAAATATGGGGGAAACATTTCTCTCAGCCTGGGTGGAATGTTAACACTGGTACTTATCAACGACCTCTAATGCCTTTTAATCCTCAATTGTCATTTCTCGCGATGTTGGAACTTCCTGATGTGTCAAAGTTGATGAATGATCCAATCCTTCATAACTCGTATTGGCCTCCAATTCCAACCAAAATTCTTGGTGATTGTCCTAAGTTTGAGGGAAAGTCTAGACAAGACCCCCAAGCACATGTTATGGCATACCATCTTTGGTGTTCATCTAACTCTTGGGTTGACGATTCAATCTGGCTCTGTCTTTTCCAACAGACTCTTACTGGTGTCGCTCCAAAGTGTTACATTGAATTATCTTGTGGTATCTTCCAAGATTTCAACTCTTTAGCCATGGAATTTCTGACGCATTTTCAGTTACCGGTTCATTATGAAACTGAGACGCACCTCCTCACATCCTTGAAGCAAGATCGAGCTACTCATATCTCAGATCATATTCATGAATGGAGGCACTGCTGTCACTTGATCAAGTTTGAGATTCCTGATTAGCTTCTAACTGATTGGTTCACTACCTCATTTTCCAATCAAATTGTTAAGGACATAGCTATGGGGGCATGTGTAACCGAAGAATAGGCCATTGATCGTGCCTAGTACCTTGATCTTTTGTACTCCCAATCTAGCACGCTATATGATATCTTGCCTAACTCTCCACGACCTAGAAATTCCAAAGCACCAGTGATGCCATCTGTCAATGGTATCATCGGTTCTGTGTCTTAGACTTCTTGAAAGTCTTCTCCTTCGAACCCTGGGAAGAAAAAATCTACTCCTTCCAATGATACTTCTTCTCAGCCAACCCAAAATTATGGTAAGACCACGGAAGTCAACGCCATTCAGGTCAATCTAGCAGATAAAAATTCCAAGCGAAAAAATAAGGGTAAAGGAAAGGCCACAGCTGATACCCCGAAACAGGATTCTCAGAAATCTTGTGTTGATGATGGTTCACAGCATAAACCGAAGTATCCTTGCTTGATTTTTTTAGAAAATTATATATTATGGAGCAATGCAACACATAAAATATGCGGAAAATACAAGCACACAAAAACACATAAAACCAGAGAGACACAGATATACGTGGTTCACCCATTTTGGGCTACGTCCACCCCGAACATCCAGTCTTCCTTTCTATTATCCAGCAAAATGAAAAGACAAAACCTACAGCAGATCCGCTGTAATATCCTCTATTCTTTCTCACAGTCTCCCTCTCTGTTTCTCACTCTGAGAATACACACATAATACACAGCCGCAATACAATACCCTCATATATACAAGGGGGTTGCCTTCTAGGGAAAAAAACCCTAATCTAAACATAACTTCTACCGTCAAATCATTTGCCTAATGAACGGCCCAGATCGACTAGAAATTACTATACTTTTACAAGGCAATTTTACATCTGTTTTTAGCTTCGGGGGCGCTGCCCCCGAAAGCCACCGCTAGGGGGGGGCTCTGAAAAGTGCTATCTCCCCCCCTGGACCCCCCATGGCAACGATTAATTACGAGTAGCGTTGCTGCCCCTTTGAAGGGATAGGGGTCCAATGTTGTGATACAAAGCAAACAAGATAATTAGGCTCCACACCCAACAATCTCCCACTTGGAGACTGATTGTAGCAACTCCACCGCTGCTTCATTTGTTGGACAATGAATCCTCTTTAGACCTGGCTGTTCCTCATCTTCATCGTCATCCTTGAAGACCAATTGAAACTGAGCATGTTCTCAGCTTCTCCCTGGTTACAAATTTTGTTAGCATATCTGCAGGATTCTGGCTAGTGTGTATCTTTTCCAACTTCAACTCTCCATCTTCCAATACTGACTGTATGAAATGGTACTTGAGATGTATGTGTTTAGTCCTGGAATGAAATGCTGAGTTCTTTGCAAGATGAATAACACTTTGGCTATCACTGTATAGTGTGCCCATATCATGCTTCTTACCCAATTCATCCATAAAACTTTGTAACCAAATCATTTCTTTACTAGCCTCTGTAGCAGCAACATACTCGGCTTCTGTTGTTGAAAGTGCAACAACACTTTGGATTTTTGAAACCCAACTGACAGTTGTTCCACCTATAGTAAATACATATCCTGTAGTGCTCCTCCGATTATCTCTGTCACCTGCCATATATGCATCAACATATCCCTGTAGAGCAATGTTTGAGCCACCAAAGCATAATGCTTGATTTGTGGTACCTCTCAAATATCTGAGAATCCATTTTACTGCCATCCAATGTTCTTTTCCTGGATTGTTCATATACCTGCTTACAACTCCCACTGCATGTGCAATATCAGGCCTTGTGCAGACCATTGCATACATTAAACTTTCAACTGCTGATGCATATGGAACTTTAGACATATAATCCATGTCTTCTTGGGTCTTTGGGCACATCTCCTTACTAAGTTTGAAATGGATAGCAAAAGGTGTACTAACTGGTTTTGCATTCTGCATATTAAATCTTTTCAACACCTTTTCTATGTACTCATTCTGAGACAGTGTTAATTTGCGATTTTTCCCGTCTCTAGTTATCCTCATACCAAGGATTTGTTTTGCAGCTCCCAAATCCTTCATTGCAAATGAATTTGCCAATTTTCTTTTGAGCACATTTATTTCCTGCATGTTAGACCCCGCAACAAGCATGTCATCTACATACAATAACAATATAATATAGCTGCCATCATTTTTCCTTTTCAGATAAACACAATGATCAGAGTGACATCTAGTATAACCTTGTTCAGACATAAACTTGTCAAATTTTAGATACCACTGCCTTGGGGCCTGTTTTAAGCCATACAAGCTCTTCTTTAACCTGCACACCAATTTTTCTTTTCCTTTTACCTCATATCCTTCTGGTTGCTGCATGTATATCTCTTCCTCCAAATCTCCATGGAGAAATGTTGTCTTTACATCTAATTGTTCAAGATGTAAATCTTCCATTGCTACAAGACTTAAAATAGTTCTGATTGAAGTCATCTTAACAACAGGAGAAAATATTTCATCAAAATCAATACCTTTATTTTGTGCAAACCCCTTCACCACAAGTCTAGCTTTGTACCTCTATTTTCCTCCATCTTCTTCCTTCAGCGTGTAAACCCATTTATTCTGCAATGTAGTTTTACCTGCAGGCAACTTGACTAAGTCCCAAGTCTGGTTATGCATTAAGGAGTCCATCTCTTCTTCCATGGCTAGCTCCCACTTCTTCCTACTTTCAACCTGCATTGCTTCTTCATAACATTTAGGTTCACCAGAATCAGTCAGCAATAAATAATATAATGAAGGAGAGTATCGTTCAGGGGGTCTACTTATCCTGGTAGATATTCTAACACCACTTTCAGGTGTTTGAGGTGCCTGTTGCTGTTGTGGTGGTTGCTGCTGCTGTGGTTGTTGATTATTTTCAGGCACCTTTACTTTTTCAGTTATCTCATCAAGAATCATGTATTCTTTGCTTTCTTTTCCTGCAGCTGATTCTTATACAAGACCTTTTCATTGAATATTACATCTCTGCTCCTAATGATTTTGTGATTTTCATAATCATATAAGCGATAACCAAAATCATTAGCACCATATCCAATAAAGGTACATTTCTTTGATTTTACCTCAAGCTTTGTTCTATTTTCTTTATTAATATGGACAAAGGCCTCACAACCAAAAGGATTTAAAAAAGAGTAGTTTACCTTTTTACCTGTCCATGCTTCCTCTGGAATACCACCATCCAAGGAACTTGAAGGCCCTCTGTTTATTAGATAAACAACAGTATCTACATCATCTGCCCAAAATTGTAAAGGCAATCCTGCATGCAATCTCATGCACCTTGCACGCTCCATGATTGTTCTGTTCATCCTTTCTGACACACCATTTTCTTGTGGTGTTCTTAGAACTGTCTTCTCTCTGCGAATTCCATGCTCTGAACAGTACCTATCAAACTCTTTGCTGCAATATTCACCTCCATTGTCTGATCTGAGACACTTCAACTTCTTTCCTGTCTCAATCTCAACCAAATCTTTCCATTTATTGAAAGTATCAAATACATCAGATTTATTCTGAATACAATAAATCCATGTTTTTCTAGTTGCATCATCAATAAAAGTAACATAATAATGAGAGCCACCGAGAGATGATACCTGAGCAGGTCCCCATACATCTGTATGCACAGGCTCCAATTTTTCGCTCTTATTTTCTTTCCCAACTCTGAGAAATCTGACTCTCTTTTGTTTTCCATAAATGCAATTCTCACAGAAATCCAAATCAACATTCTTCAAACCTGGCAACAAATTTCTTGAGTGAAGAATATTCATCCCCTTCTCACTCATGTGTCCAAGCATATGATGCCATAATGTTGCATTTGCTCCTTTGGAATTTAAAGCATTAACAGAGTTAGAAATACCATTGCATAAATACAATGTACCAACCTTTTCACCTTTTTCTATTACCAGGGCTCCTTTGGTGACCTTCCAAGTTTTATCTGTGAAAGTTGTCACACAACCTTCATTGCCTAACTGCCCTGTTGAAATCAGATTTTTCTTCAGATCTGGAACATGCCTTACCTCCTTTAGTAGCCATTGGTTTCCATTTTGTTGTTTTACAAGAACTTTACCCATTCCAACAATTTTACAGGGTTTATCATCACCCAAACGAACTTGTCCAAAATCTCCTTGAACATAGTCATGAAAATATTTCTTCTCAGGTGTGGCATGGAATGAAGCCCCTGAATCTACAACCCAAGAATCAGTAACATTTTCGAAAGAAAGAATCAAAGCATCTTGTAACACATCACCTGTCACATTTGATTCATGATTGTTTTCTTGCTGTGTGTCTCCTTCTTTTCCCTTCCGAGATCTACAGTCTTTCTTTAGGTGTCCTTTCTTTCCGCAATTCCAGCACACTATACCTAATCTAGACATGGATATGCCTTTCCTTGATTTACTGCGATATCCCGAGCTCTTTCCTCTTTCCATTCTTCTTCCCCTAGACTCTGCACTCAAAGCATTACCTAATGTCTCACCGGAGCTTTTCCGTCGCATTTCCTCGCTAAGGATAGCACCAACAACATCATCAAACTTTAAAGTAATAGATCCAGAGACAGAGTTACTAATGGCCATAACTAAACCATTCCAGCTTTCTGGTAATGAGCACAAGAATAACAGAGCTCTAACTTCATCATCAAAGTTTACCCCTACAGAACTTAACTGACTGGTAACTGTATTAAATTCACTTAAATGGTCTGAAACAAATCCACCTTCCAACATCTTCATATTAAATAGTCATTTCATAAGAAATACCTTGTTTGAGGCCAAGGGTTTTTCATATAGTTTCACCAATGTCTACATCAAACCCTCTGTTCTTGTTTCCTTTGAAACATTGAAGGCGATTGACGCTACAAGACACAACCATACTGTTCCGAGTGCCTTTCTATCGAGAATGTTCCATTCCGCGTCTGTCATGGCCGTCGGCTTCTTTGTTTTTTCGCTCAATGGTATGTACAGATCTTTCTGATACAGATAATCTTCCATCTACATCTTCCACAGCAGAAAGTTTTGGCCGTTAAATTTCTCGACCCTAAACTTACCATTGTTCGCCATTGCTCCCACTCGAACCAAGAACCCTTCTTTCCTGCGAGTTTATCATCCAAATATACCTTCGGCTCTGATACTAGTTGTTAGAAAATTATATATTATGGAGCAATGAAACACATAAAATATGCGGAAAATACAAGCACACAAACACATAAAACCAGAGAGACACAGATATACGTGGTTCACCCAGTTTGGGCTACGTCCACCCCGAACAGCCAGTCCTTCCTTTCTATTATCCAGCAAAAATGAAGAGACAAAACCTACAGCAGATCCGCTGTAATATCCTCTGTTCTCTCTCACAGTCTCCCTCTCTGTTTCTCACTCCGAGAATACACATACAATGCACAACCGCAATACAATGCCCTCATAAAAGCGAGGGGTTGCCTTCTAGGGCAAAAAAACCTAATCTAAACATAACTTCTACCGTCAGATCATTTGCCTAATGAACGGCCCAGATTGACTAGAAATTACTATACTTTTACAAGGCAATTTTACATTTGTTTTTAGCTTCGGGGGCGCTGCCCCCGAAGCCAAGGGGGCTCCAGCGTTCTGCCCTGGACCCCCCACGGCAGTGATTAATTATCGGCAGTGTTGCCACCCCTTTGAAGGTATAGGGGTCCAATGCTATGATACAAATTAAAAAAGATAATCAGGCTCCACACCCAACAAATTTGTGACGAAGAGCACTACACCAAGGACTGTCCTCAACGGGCTGAAGTAAGTAGATTTCTCAAAATCCCCCAAGGAACTCCAAATATTCTTAAAGAACCTTTTCCATCACAGTAGACTCAGATGATAGAGCAACCTGAGTCCTCTACCCCATTTGGCTCTCAGGTTTTCATGATGAACGGTTCTACATCCGTTTCCATCACTACTCGGTCGAAATATTATACCAAATCGTGTCAAGCAGCGGGGAAGGAGATCGTTGATGGTCCTCCTCCTCCACCTGCTTCTGGCCCTCTTTAGATTGAAAGGCCCAGTACTAAGCCCGTTGTACTTCCACCTTCCAAAGGTGTACTCCGTAAGTCTTCTTACAATCCCAACGCCTGTGCTTCTCAACATTACAGTATTGTTGAGGATTTGGCTCATGCACCATCTGCAATGTCTACATTAGAAGTACTTCAGAGTTGTTCATCTCAATGGAAGGCTTCTCTATCTACAATCGGAGGGGTTGATCTTGCTAATTCGAGCCTTATCACTTTCGACTTTGAGAATTTCATCCCACGTCTCCCTCACCAGCTTGCGCTCATCATCCAAGTTGGAATTAATGGACTGAATATCCATCGAGTGGTTGTGGATGAGGGTTCATCTACGTGCATCATGTCATCTATCTTTTGGAAAGCCATTGGTTCTCCAGCTTTAAATTCATCTCCAAATGCTCTAGAAGCATTTGATGGAAGGGAATCTAAACCTCTTGGTGTTCTCGCTAGTTTAATGATTACTCTAGAAGTGAAGATGGTCAATGTAAAGGTGGAATTAGTTGACACCAAGATCAATTACAATCTTCTCCTCGGTCACAGTTGGACCCATGCCATGTTGTGTGTTCTGTCCGGTCTCTTTCATGTTTTCCGATTTCCGCACGAAGGAAATATCATTAATGTTGATCAGTTGTCGTTCTTCACTTATTTTTTTGAGAACAACGTTTCGTACGTAGATCAAATTCCTATGCCTTACGAGAGCGTAGGGTCGGGTCTCTTCAAAGATCCTACCCTCATGGGTATTTTTCCTCTTCCTCCACCCAACACTGTTCATATTAATATGATCTCTCATTCTGACGATCCGTGGATCATCCCTTCACCTGAGTAGATCGATTCCTTTAGAGATTCGATGTCATTAAGTCTGATCAATATTGACTATTGTGAATTTATTTGAACTTTGGAGCTTCCACCTCC
Organism: Pinus albicaulis; assembly: GCA_034641835.2. Classification (NCBI taxonomy): domain Eukaryota; kingdom Viridiplantae; phylum Streptophyta; class Pinopsida; order Pinales; family Pinaceae; genus Pinus; species Pinus albicaulis. The sequence goes on from CM076578.1 coordinate 295,789,446, forward strand.
TCACCATGATCCCTTGGGAATTTATCTTAACACTTATTCTCAATCCCCTTGGCTCGGCGATTCGGACTCGCCCGAACCGTTGAAAGAGATATTTCCCTCCGATGAAGCCATCGTGGAAACTATTCCTCTCGAGGAGCCTCCTTGGGAGGATAGCCATCATCGTTCCTCATTCATGCCTGGCCTTGGGGCCATGTCTATGTGCCTTTAGAGGTTTGCTTCTCAGGTTCCTTCTCCTCTACTTCAAACGACTATTCTGACACATGGATTTTTTACAGAGGGTAACTTCAATAATATCACACAAATGATGCCTATCGACATTTCCGTTAAACCAAGAATTGTCAAGAACATCCATATTGGGGTCACATGTTCTTCAGATGAAGTCCATCTTTATACTAGCCTTTTCCATGATTTCCGCGATGTCTTTGCATGGGCTTATGAAGAGATTCCCAACATCGATCCCAGTATAGTGGTGCGTGGGATTCCTACATATCCTAGTGCGAAGCCTGTTCGCCAGTGTCTTCATCTTGTGCACCCTAGAAAGGCTGCTGCTAATATTAAGGGTGAAGTTGAAAAACTTATCAAAGTTGGTTTTATCTATTTGATTCCCTTGACAAAATGGGTTTCCAATATTGTCCCTGTAGATAAGAAACAGGGTACCATTCGGGTGTGTGTTGATTCCCGTGACACTAACCGGGCCTGCCCTAAGGATAATTATCCTACTCCTTTTATTCATAAAATCATTGATGACTGCATGGAGAGTGAGATTTTTTCCCTTATGGATGGCTTTTCTGACTATAACCAGATTAAACACATTTACCCGATATTAAACACATCATTTAGCCTTATCTAGATGACCTTCCAGCTCATTCAGCTAAGCGTAAGGACCATCCTAACCATATACGTCAGATTTTTCTTTGCTATTGATGCTATAACATCCGACTGAGTCCGCATAAGTGCATATTCTACGTTGACTCTCATAGACTCTTAGGGTTTATAGTTTCCAAATATGGAATTCACCTCGATCCGCTCAAATTTGAGGCTATCATTAATCTCCCCTCTCCATCCTCATTACATCAGTTGCAGAGTCTGTAGGGGAAGGCTAACTTCCTACACTGATTTATACCTAACTATGCTAAAGTGGCTAAAGGATTTACGCGATTACTGAAGTAGGGCATCCCATTTCTTTGGGATGAGACTTCTCAGAAGTCTTTCAATGTGCTGAAGATGTTGCTTGTCAACGCTCCTCTATTGCATCCTCTGAATTATCATCATGATTATTCCCTCTATTTGGCTGTCTCTTTCAGCACGATTGCCATGGTTTTGGTAAAAGATGATGATGCTGGTGGTGAACATGTCATTTATTATCTGTCTCGCAACCTTCTTGATACCGAAACATGATATGCACATGTTGAGAATTTCATGTTCGCTGTTGTTCAAGCTGTTAAACGTTTTCATCACTACATTCTGTTGTGTGCAATGACTCTGATTTATGACTGCAACCCTATGACCTACATATTGTCTCATCAACTTCTAGGGGGAAAGTACTCGAAGTGGATTTTCATCCTCCAAGAGTTCCATTTGGAGTTCACAACTTCCAAGTCAAAGAAATCATTAGTCTTCGCTGACCTTATTTGCTCTCTCCCTTCCTGCTCTACTCCATCTGGTTCTGAGGAACGCATTCCGGATGATACACTTTTTCTGATCAATACCCTTGATCCTTGGTATAATGATATCATAATATATCTTTGGACTTCTACCTTTAGATATGAGTTGATGAAGGATGCTCGCTGACACATCCGTCATCAATCACAACCCTATCATATAGTCGGAAACTCTACCACATCGGAGCTGATTCCATTCTCTGCCAGTGTTTGAATCTCGAGGAGGTTGAGAAAGCCTTGAATGATTTTCATAGTGGCACCTATGGCGGTCACATGTCTGGTTATGCTACTGCACAGAAAAATCTTCGTGCTGGGTATTTCTAGCCCACCATCTTCAAAGACTTCATTGTCGCTATTCATATGTGTCATGACTGCCAGATTTATTAGCACAAGATGCGCACGCCACCTTCCCATCTCCACCCTGTCATTACCATTGGTCCCTTTGAAAAGTGGGGCACTGATTTTATGATGTGTAACCCTCTCTCGGTCGGGGGGCATGCTTATATCATCGTAGCCATTAACTAATTCACCAAATGGATTGAATAAATGCCTACACTTACGGCTCATGGTAAGACAACAGCCCAGTTCATATTCAATCATATCATTTCTAGGTTTGGTGTCCCTCAAGCCATAGTTATCGATCATGGTTCCCATTTTTGGCATTATATGGTGGTGAAGTTGACTTCAAAGTTGGGTCTATGTCACGACAGCTCAACGCCATACTATCCTAAGGCCAATGGCTAGGTTGAAGCCGTGAATAAAGTTCTTGTCACTATTTTTCAACGTACAATTGGGATGCACAAATAAAACTGACATCTCATCTTATTTTTGACTCTTTGGGGATCCTGAACCTCAGTTAAGGATGTGACCAGATTCACTTCATTTCATCTTGTTTACGGTCTAGAAGCTACCCTTCCGATTGAGTGTGAGATACCTTCACTCAAGTTGGTTGTTGAATTACTGCCGAATACTTCGCCAGAAGAAGAGTGTCATCTCTACTTAGAAAAGTTGGATGAAACTCGCTGCTTTACTGCTCTGGTCATTGAAGCACAGAAGAAGTAGGTCAAAGCTCATTTTGACCAGTCGGTTTCTCCTCGCTCCTTCATAGAAGGAGACCTCATCCTCCCGTACGACCAAGTTCACGACAAGCTAGGGGCAGAAAAATTTCAACCCATGCGGCATGGGCCCTACATTGCTAAATGTGTTTTGCAGAATGGGGCCTATGAGCTTATTGATTACGAAGGTCATCCTCTAGATCAACACAAAAATGGGTTGTATCTTAAAAATTATTATCCATGAGTCATTCGTGCACGTTTTGTGTACATAGGTGTTCTTTTCATTTTTGTACATTTTTGGCTTGGTGTTCTTTGCGAGTATTTTCTTTCTTATTGGGTCATTGCTCATTGTGCAGATGTCTATTACCCCTTATGTTGATTTCGCGGATTGTGCTTCCCATAGTACCCAGAACCTGTCTTTAGTAGTCTGGGTGATTTATGATCCTGCTGGTGAGTTGATAGACCTTCAAGGTATCTGTCTAGGATGAACTACAAACAATGTCGCTGAATATAGTGCTGTTATTGAATTATTAACTGAGACAATTACCCTCGGCATTCATGGATTGGTTGTAAATCTAGACTCATAGCTTGTAGTTCTTCAACTTAATGGACATTATTCAGTTAGAAGCCCTCACATTTTAAGGATTTATTTACGTGTTCATTTGGTGGAAATAGATTCTGATTACATTACATATCAACATATTCCTAGGTGAATGAATGCATTAACTGATACAGTGGCTAAAAATGTATTGAAAATATCATTATCACACTTGCGTAATTATCGCATGAAAAGATCCATATAGGAATATATATATATATATATATATATATATATATATATATATATATATATATATCGAATGTTTTCATCGGTGTGCATCATAAGTTCAAAAGATATGTGTGTTTCGGTTACATCCTGAGACATAATCTCTCTCAAAAATATGCGAAAATAAAACCTAGGTGTCTACTCGGCATGACAATCATGATAGCACGTCATTTCCCGTACAAGCCACCTCAGAAAGTGGTGAAATCGGTTTGACACCCATGTAGTGTGTCTTTGTTATGCACGAGGAACATCATCGAATTGCGCATAATCCCGGATCCCACGGGAGATTCCCTCCAAACTGTGTATTATTTCCTCCTCCTCGCCTCCTTCACCATGAGGGGAAATATCAAAGTTGTGAGGGATTCGCCTCACTATCGGGGACATACCTGTAGGTCTCTCTGGGCCAACATCTGCAACTACATGGATTTAATGTCATAACATGCATAACAAAAAAAAAAATCATAATACTCATGAAAATAGAAAGTGAGTCTTACCAAGTTCTTCATCCCAATCCTCTCCTTCTAGGAGAGGGAGGTTTGCATCACCAGTAAAATCTGTGCCAGAGTAGGGCCAATCCTCCATGATGATCAATTGTTGGTGGAGACATTTAAAGAACTATGGTCTCCAAGACATTTGTTGACCTCCCCCTGACCTTGGCATCAGAGCTGCCCAACGGGCCATCCGTGGCTCCTGTGCTGGTGGTGTTAGGACTATAACCTTTTGACGCTAGAATATTGGTATTCATTCCAGGATGAACGATACTAGGATAGAACCATAACCAAACTGCTTTAGTTTTTCTTTCTTGCACTTTGTCAGTTGATGCTTCATGCTGATTGTCACCACCTCTACCCAATTGTAGAGGATCAGTGTCATGCAATCTACAAAAATAAGTAGTTGTGTCTTTCTAGCCTTGTGCAATGCCTATGACCCTGTAGCTCATGTGATGGTGTGCAACACTACCTTTAGTGCCAAATTCAGGATAGTTTGGATATCCACTTTTCCACTTCTCGATCCTTTCCTTGCCCCTGGTCACACTCTGTCGATCACCATACTCATGTTCTCCATTGTGGCCCCGGTGCCACTCATGATTGGAACTACCCCCCTCCATGATAGCCTTGTTATGAAATAAATGTCCAAGACTTAAATCTAGAGTTCTTGGTCATGAATAATGAACTTTTCTTGATCAACGTCCCAGACACTCATCAGGTACTGCAACAACTCTAGTTGAGCTTTGAGGCATGGTGTCATGAAGAATTTCTTGAGCCCATTATCTCTGAGAGTTTCCATGCATCTTTCATTTTCCATGGCAAGTTCACCTTTTTCACTCATGCCCCAGTTCAAAATTTTGGTCAGTTGGCACGAGTCCATACCTCATACCCCTGCCAACCGCCGTGCCCTAAATGTTTCCAAATCCCCCCATAAACACATAAAATTAGGTTTACAGGTAACGAAAAAGGAATCAAAATGTAGGAAAGGATGTTAGTTCTTACCCAAAATTGACGGATTCGAGATTGGTCTTCTAGATTTCCCATTATCGCTGCCGCAAAATCACAGTGTAAAAAGGGTAACTATTACTCACAAGAGGTAAAAGTGAAAAGTAATTATTTTTTACGATTTTTTACATTTTATAACTTTTCAAAACCCTAATTAGGTTTTAAGACATATTTTTTGATTATTTCACTATGTTATTTCGAGAAATGGGTTTTACGTGCATCTCTTGTGCAACGATAGGTTTTTAACATAGCAGAGATGAAGTAAGGAGTTGTATTTTATACATTTTCAGACTCGGTAAAAACACGAAAAATTCACTATTGGAGTCATCTTTCATCTCTTTTCTGATTCTCTAAAACTAAAAATATTTCCGAGACTCTTGTCATTTTGAACTTGTTAAATGGCTGCGAAACGATATCTACCCAATATACGTTTACCCCTTTTTCGGTCTAGGATGGATTATTTACGAAAAAGGAATACCTTAGCCTAGCACAACTAAGAGGTTCTCTCGGATATTGTTTTCTATGTTTTCGGATATAAGGGAATACTTACGAAAATGGACCTACTAGAGTTTTCTTTTTGGCTTCTTTTAAAACTCTCTAAACATGAAAATATGTCGAGTTCTTCCTTTGTCATACTCGTTAAACCCTAATGACAACGGAAATTGTCACCATCACATTAACCGATTTCCTCCTTCCTAGGGCTCGTAAAATGTACTAGGATGGATTTTTCTGAAGGAAAAACTTACATGAAAAGCATATGCTATCCCCTTCAAGCTTGTTTTCCAAAAATAATTGGGGTACTCGCCATAAATGGTTGGGGAAAAAGGGAACCAGTTCTCAGTCGTGTTGACAATATGTCGCTCTTGAACATGACACTCATATGCATTCATGTCGAGTTGGGGATATCTCATTTCGTCATTTTTTCCTCCATGGGTTTGGGTAATCTTTTTTTACCTCTCATCTACCCTTTGCCACATCATCATGACCTCAAATCCCTTGATGTCAAATACTTCCAAATCCAAAGTCGTGTCGCCAATATGTTCAAGAGAAGTTTACCTTTGCAGTTTTCAACCTCCCTCTGATCCTTTGTTTAGTTCTGATTCACTCTCATCATGTTCCTCTATCTTGTGTCAATGACATGGGAAGAATTATGGCGCTCCTTCAACTGGGTCACTTCCTGTCAACTTCAGCTCTTTATCCAGGAAGTTGACCTAAAGACTCCCTTCTAGTCACTTGGAGCATACATGCCTCAATGGCAAGTTCTTCACATTCGACGGCAGGTCCACATCATTGGCCTTCAATTGAGTGATTATGTGGGTGTTCGACGCCAGATCACTGTTCACATTCCATGGATTGTACCTATTGTACCTTGAGAGCCATTGTCATTATTGGTGGTTTCTCTTGTGCCTGTTAACAACTTTCATCATTGGTTGGTAATTAGGTGACTTTCTTGCTTGTTTGACTTCAACTCACATATTCGCATGCTTGGATTTGTACTTGTTCAGGTTGAGATGGAGTGAAAAACCCTAGGTTTTGTTTGATAAGATCCAAGCTATTAGATATTGTGGTTTATCATGGCTTTATGCATGAATTTTTTTATTGGATGTCTATGACCATACCTGAGTTTATTTGTTGATCCTTACTGCTGGATGGCTGCATCCATTCCTCAAATATCAGTTTTTATGTAATCTCTTATGGATGGCAGCAACCATGCCACATGATCATGTATCAGAGATATCAGTTGTATTTGTACTTGTAGGTCTTCTGAGAGCGGTGTTTGGTTTGAATGCATTCTCGTAAAGCATTTCACCCCTCCCTCTCTCTCAAACTTCATGCTTTAGGGGGCATCTGTTACTCAGCATTTTGTCACTGTCCCTCCAATCCCCATCCCGCACATTGGAGGACCATTTGTGTGACTTATATAAATTTTCATGCCTTGCAAAGAACATCATTGAATCCCTTGCCATGAAGACAACATTCCTTTTGTTGACCATTCCTTGAGCAGATCATCAGAAACACGTTTTTGGGTTGGCGTTGGTAGACTGTTATGCCCTCGCGCCAAAGAAGGAAATTAACACTGAGCCCCACACCCATTGGTGCTCTGTCCCAATGATCTACCCATGCCAAGATATTTTTGGAACACTTTTTAAATATAGAGGCTAAGTTTCTATGCTAACCACTTCGTGAGCGAGTCAGCTTGGGTTGTTCGCCTACATAACCAGGAACTCCTTCCTTTGTCCTTTTCTTTCCACCTTTTGGGGGAACCTCCCAAAGGATAAGGCATCCCTTCCACCATTGTAGGGATCCCAAACTCCTCCTCTCCCTCGATAAATAAAGCTATCTCCAATTGACACATAAGCTGAACAGCTGAACAGATGAAAAGGAATTGCTGAACATTTGTTGGTAAGATAGAGCAGAGAAAGAGACCCTTGTCGAGAGAGAGATTAGGCTTCTATCCTCACCTCATCCCAATTTCCCAGACAAACCTTCGAGACACACTTCGATTGAACCCACTGAAGGAGGTTGTGACGTCAAGGCTCTGGTTGTAATCTCTTTCTTTCCATTAATATATACATGACTAATTTCTGATTCCCATCTTGTGTTGATATGGTTTATTTTACACAGTATGTTTAATCATCCTTGACTAATTAGCTAATTATGAATGCAATTATTTTCTTGTATGTTGCTCTTGTCCATTGATATTTGTGCGGGCATTCGAGTACCATTTCTTAAGGACCATGACCTATCAAGGCAGAGATCAAGAGGTCGCCACTACTATAGTTGTGACAATCGCATTGGAATACAAGTAGGACAATCTATCCCAACCTATTTCATTCATTAACTAGGAACCAACACATTAGCTTGTTCCCTTGTTGCTAGACCCACCCTAGGGCTATAGGGCTCGTCTTTGTCCACAGAGAGGATATACCTACATAGTAGTGGGCAACACTGCATACAGTCATTGTAAAGGCATCATTGTATTGAGTCATTGTAAAATCATCATTGTAAAATTTGTACAAGTGTCTATCTTCCAAGTGAAGAGGCAGTGTCAGGAGGTCTAGGATCATCATTAGGTATTTTTTTCATAGTTGGGGTTATGCTCTAGTGTGTCTTCTTCTTCTGCATCATTCTATATCATTGTAAAGTGGACCATTTTCCCTAGTACGGGATTCCATTCTTCTTTTGTTCTTCTCTCGGGTGTTAGGGTGGTGCTAGGGTGAGTTGTAGCTCATTACATGTTGGGTCATCCATTCACTTTACTAATGAAGAATATTGAGTGTTGGAGTTTCCATCCAAAGGGAGATGGAGAAGAATGCTTTTCTATATTATAGGAATTTGGAGATTAGTTTTCAATTGGAGTTGAATATTAAAGAATTATTAGAAAATCATTCATGTGGTTTTTGTCCTGGAGGGGGTTTCCACCTTAAAAACTGTGTGTATTTGTGTTCCTTTTGTTTAATTCTATCATTTTACAAACAATGATAATAATTGAATATTAAATAATTCTCTAAAAGATTAATAATAATACTAATTGAAAGGAATACTGATTCGCCCCCCCTCTCAGTATTTCCAAAAAGTCACTCAAAGCTTCCATTCAGGCGCTAAAGGAAAAGATGCAAGAACATGGACCAAAGTGACTCGGGACATGTCACTAGATTGTGTTGGGGGCCTGTTGGGATAGGGTCAAGTTTTTAGGTACAATTTTGGGTAAATTTTGTTAATAAGTGTTGTGTGTAGAAGTCAAGGGGCTTTGGGGCAGGTCAAATCTCCTTAATGATTGTAATGGGTGAAAAGGGAAACCATGAGACTCAAACCATGGTTTGAGACCATGTTATGTGCACGTACGAGTCATATAAATATGTAATAGTAGATTCCAGTAAGGATGTATGTTTTTGTCGATGAATGTTTTGATCTAAGCTTTTGGCAAGTCTCTCTTCGGTCTAGGTAGAAAGGCTCATGTTGGCTATGTGCACGGAGACCTCAGTCCTGAGCTATGTGCAAGGACCCTGCTGCTATGTGCATGGGTGGAAAATATGGTACTGAATTGAAGATCTATTAATAAAGGATAAGATTTTGAGAACTTTGTTCCATTGTGATATATATTATTATGCATGAATATGTTGGTTTAATTATTTTTTGATTACTGTAATTTATAGATATGTTTCTGTTCCTAGTTGAATGCACATTTATCCAAGTTAAGTATGTATCTTTGTATTCATGCAAGGGTTGCATCTATGTTAAAGCTTTTACAGGATACCTATCTATGTGATTACGCAAGTTTTATTTCCTCTCTAATAAGCTAGATCTGACTAAATTATACTGATTTTTTTTACGCATATCTATTAAGGGTTTTATCTGCAAATAGATATGGGTTTCTATGAAGTCTCATGTAGGACTATAAGAATTAGATCTGATAAGTAGGGTTAACGTCCACATCATACGCTTCGGGATTCTGCGGAAACCTAGTTTGAACACCCCCCCATACTACTTCAGGTGAGACTTTTGTCTATGCAAGCAAATCACTGCCGAAAGGGCCAGTAGTTGGAGGGTTTTGTTCATTGCGCAAAACAATTTGAACCTAGGTGAGGAACCCTTAAGCCAATAATAGTATTATTTTTTTAATGCCACATAGACACTTTGAGACCTCAAAACATATAATCATAGGCATGCTAATCTAAAAAAAGAAACCACACACACATAATTTATTAGGTATGGAATACATTCAAATCTATACTGGAGTTGTCATAAAATATTATTTGTCATGGAAAAATATTTTCTTCCAAATCCCTAAGTAGAGCCCCACATAGTTAAAATAAATATGGGCCATTTTTTAATGTTCTCATATGGTATTTAGTGCTGGAAAAGATAATGGTGAAAAAAATTTTAGCTCCTAGTTCTAGCTTGATATGGCCTTTTGGCATCCATATTTTTTGGATCCACTGAGAGAAGGATTCTTCCAATGGCATGATTTGAAATTTTCCTATGAGGGCATGACATGCCATGTATTTAATGTACTCCCTTAGACTTATTGATTGAACTTAAATCTTTCGATATTTTGTTGTCTTTAGTAGGTAGATCCTTGGGGTTCTTGAGCAAATTTTGTTTGGACCTTTGCATTGATTTTTTGGATGAAATAAATTTAATTTGTGGATGCCTCATGGTTTGAGGTTCCCTCACTCACAATATTGGGTCACTATATCTTGCTGCAAATTTACTATAGGAATGACCTCTCCCCCCCTATAGTGTTGACCATGGATGAATATTGACACAATGCTAGGAAATATGGTAGCAACTGATTATGGTTTTCACATAGATAAATTCTCAATATAGTATATGTTGTAGCTCCTAGATAAAACCTTGAGCTGAAAAATACTAGTGCCTAGGACATCTTAAAATCATAGGTTAAATGTAGACAACTATAAGGATGCCTCTAACAAAATATGGAATAAGAGAATAATGGTTTTTGTGGTTCCGAAATGGAGAAGACCTTGGATTCTGATTCATGTGAATTACCTTATAATACAAGAGGGCTCAAGAGGCTGTATGGTTTGGTGGCTTTTCAAATGGGCCAAGTCTGAAACAATGAGTAGAGGATTTCAAAATATGCAGAGGTGTTGAGAAGGAACTGAGGAGGAGGAATCTACGAGGGACAAGATTAGATGTCCTAAGAATCTATCTCCCGTGAACTCATAGGAAGTGGATGTAAGTGGCATGTGACCAAGAACAAAGATTCGTGGAGTGAAAACTAAGGGATCACGACAGATTTAACACATGAGCGTTATACTTAAACGAATTCATGAATAAAAATGTATACCATCGGCATCTACATTACATGAATGAAAAAAGCAGCAGAACATGAAAGATGATTTTACATAAACAGAACATTGCAAACAAACAAGAGAACACAGATACATACTACTCATTGCTCCATCTGGAATCCAAGTAAACAGCTATGTATATCAATTTATATTTAAAAAAATCTCCCAAATATGTATCTCAAAGCATAAAGAGCACAGTCGCACAAAACTACAACAAAACTTCTCCAAAATTCAGAACCTTTCTTTCATCTCTAAATGCCCTACCTATAGATTTCTCCTTTAGGGTTCATGATCGAATAATCATTCATGATCGACCCACACATGTGAAAATCAAAATATCCAACCAACTAATAGAGCATGCATCAAGAAATCACTCCTACAAACATAAAATCAAAACAAAATTGGGTGAAATCAAGATTTCACTAGCAAAACATCATAATCAAACAATAAAAAGGAACAACATAGTTGGCCATGGAGGCCAAATTCTAGAATCTTCAAAAAGGGGAGGTGAAGAGTGGTCGTGAACAAGTGGGGAGTCTGGCTTCCATCACCTGATTCCATCTGTTGTGTAAAGCCTCCACTCCCTCGTTCTCATGATTTCCATAACCGTCACGAAACGACTTGTCGCGCTTTGTATGCCTAGCTCTTTAGTGATGGCTTCATTTCACAAAATGAATATACCTCTACCGTGTTTGTCCCGCATAAACCAATGTTGTGTTTGACTTGCAAAAATCGGAGATGGTTTTTGGAGGGGGGCATGGATGGTTTTTGGTATAGGATTGGGGGGGTGTGTGAAATCACTACAGGCTGACATGTTGCACCGGAGGTAGTATAAAAAATCGACAATTTAGGACACCCCCCCCCCCCCCCCAGCATTAACCTTCGGAAAGAGGGGGTGCGAAGTAAACCTGGACCATCAGATCTATTGATGGGGAGAGAAGATGACAAAGAGATTTGGGGGGCTTAGCAGTGATCGGATGTGTGAAAAATGGATGGAAATGGTAGAATTAATGGTGGGGCTAGTAGTATTAACACACGACATAAATGGTTTAAACTGAAAAGAGTGGGTCAGAGGCCAGGGGATGGCTTTAGATGATGTGACAAGGAAGGTGGGGCCCTAGATCATATCGCAAATCACAATTGGAAGGTTTTACATAAGAGAAAGTAGGAGTAAAGGCTATGGTTATCTGAGTGAAAAGTGCGATGATGGGAAGGTGAAGTGGCAAGGCGGAAGTGGGGTCGCCTAGAGATCGTAAGTGAGAGAGTTTAGTTGTGGAGAGCGGGAGGTAAATTCCATAATCTGTGATTTGCGATGTGCGGTGGCGGGAATATGATGTGGTGAGGTGGAAGTGGGGCCGCCCACATATCACAATTGGGAGTATTTGTTATGGGAAAGCATAGGTTAGATGTTATAATCTGCGGGGAGCGAAATGTGATTGTGGTAAGTGGAAGGTGACGTGGTAGATGGATGGCGGTCCCACTTACATCGCAATCGGGGAAATGGTGTAGGTGGAAATGAATGTGGTAAGTAAGGTTTGCAATTTGCGATGGGCAATGTGGGGAGAGGTGACATGGTAGAGAGTGTAGGCCCCAATTTATATCACATTTCAGGGTTCGAAAGCAGTTAGATAAAGAAATGAAATGGAAATTGCAGAATGTCGATGCGATATAGGTAAGGATTTAAGTGTGATAAATGATATTACATATATTATGTGTAATATATAATATATGTAACAGTTTGTTGGATACGGAAATTAACACAACTTTGGATCATAATATCTTGACCACAACACTTTTCTCTTTTGACTGTGGGGCTTTCTGCCTGACCTATGCTTGAATTGCTTAGCCTTCAGCAGATTTTAACATTCACGCCTCTGCTCTGTGATTTCCTTATAGGGACCACTTCTCCATGTTGAGTGCAGTCACAGGCCAACAATATCAAAGGAGGTTTTTTCACTACTACATACTATTTACACAACAAGGTATAAGCATAATTAATTTTCTTTTGAGCTTATAACATTCTTTTTAGTCAAAGTTAAAGAATAATAGGACTAAATTATTGTTTTTTTTTAGTACAATTTTATTACCAATTTTTGAAAATTCCTTCTTTTAGTCATGAGTAATCCATGTTCCAAAACATATAATTCAACAACATTATTACTATCTATCCCAATATCTTGAGTAAAATGGTTGTTCATTTTTAAAAGTAAAATTACATTTTATTTATTTTCTCCCATGCAAATGAAATTGTACTTTCATTCATGATTGAAGAGAAGCACATTTTTTATATACACACATAAACATGTGTATTCTTAAATATTTTTCCTAGATAATTGTGTGGAAAAATATAAAATTACACATGGTTAAAATCATTCAAAAAGGGAAACCAAAATGACCTTGAAGTAGAGAAGAAAACTAAAAACAATAAATAAAAATATTATAGTAAAATAGTATGATAAAGTAATTATAAGTGACTTATATTTCCCTTATTTCCTTTATTTTACTAAACCTATTTCCATTCCCCTACTTCAGGGTCTACTAGAACTAGAGCCATGTAGCTCATAGATTTCTCTCTAGGATGCACCCTGTCTGAATATCAAGTTTTTGGTACATGGACACATTTTATGCCCACTGTTACACCCTTTATGTATATCATATTTATTTGATTATATGAATCCTGAAAAAGTTGTTATTTGATTATATGAATCCTGAAAATTTGTTGACTCTCTCTATTTCTAATGGTGAGTAGAAAATTCATAGTAATGCTAATTTCCTCCATCATATTCATCTGGATTCTTCAAGTTTTCTTATACCTCTACTTCAGAGATAGGAGGATCTATAAACTACCATCCTTTTGGCTTGTACTCATTTTTCATTTTTTCATTTTTTCTTTTTCCTGAGGGAAAGTGTTATGTAAATGTCATGTTTGAAATAAAAAATGACATCGGAATGAAATATTCTCATAATATAATTCTTCTAACCACTAAAATTATTATTTTTATATGTAATGTGATATGATAATCCTTTGCTAAGGTATACCTCCACACAAATTCTTGCAAAGGTAAAAATACCTTTCTCTATTATTGGAAGGTCCCTCTTTATGAATTTTCATAGAGTGTTTCCAATGCCATATAGGACCTAATGGCGCCAAAAAATAAGTGGAATGTTGAGTAGTCACACCCAAAATAGTAAGGTTGTGACTACCATATTTATTGCATCTAATTATAGAAAGCATGGAGTAATAAAGAGCTATGATTTCCCCAAAACCATGGTACATTAAGAGACAAGTCCAAAACTTCCTGTTTATCAAAGTGGACTATGAAGAATCCTTTGGAGCATCAATAAATGTCACATTTTGGTGTCCGAGAAGAGAAAACCCACTAGCGCAAAGATTCTAATTTTGGCTACAAACCATTAAACCTACAAATAAATTCCTTAGAGAGAAGAGCTACAAACAAAAAGTTTACCTCTGGAATGCTAAATTCCATGGCTGGTGTTTGATACATTTGGTCTACAATATAGTGGTCTCAGTTGCTTTGATTGTTTTCTGTTGGGGAGTGGGATTTCCATTTCACTGCATCTTTGAAAGAGGAAGATGACACGTTTGGATTCCTAGGACCTGTAGCATTAGTTCTTAGAGATCCTCCTCTTAACCTTGAGTTCAGGATTAATGTTGAGTTTCTTTTGATTTTATAATCTTAGATTTGTAATGTTTCATAGAGAACCTTCCATTCATACTATAAACATTGAAAAATGGCAGGAAATCCCCATTTATCCATAGTACTCTACTTTAAAGAAATTACATAGACAAAGCTTTTGGTCTATAGAAGGCAAGCTTTTCCACCAAAATTTTTATTAGAATATGAAATTTATTCTTCTATCAAGCACCTTGAGACCCACACTATGTGGACCCCAAAGTGCGTATCGGGTATTTTTTTGGACAAAATAAATGTTTGGGCATCAGAATAGGAACCACTAACTACTCCATCACCCATGAAAAATATCACATATTATTAATTATGGCAAATGCAAGAGGGGTTTCAAGAAAATGCCTTATTGTAGACACCCATCACATTTTATTCCAACAGAAACAACTCTAGACCAAGTTGTCGGTGGCTGCATTTTTGGAAAGACTTTGAAAGATTCCACAATAGAGGAAGGATCAATCCCCCATAACCCATTCGTGAGGCCCCATTTCAACAACTCCAAAGACGAAGAGAGATATAACCTCTCCACTCCACAACCCATCGACAAAGAAGAAACAAACCCTTGTTGAACACCAATGATCGACCAACAAACCCACAATGAGAAAAACATTAGAACCCTAGCATAGTCCATATTTTTCTCCATATCTATACTAATATTCAAATAATAAATATCTTATTACATTTTGTTTATTTTTATAAAAATAATAGTTTTACATTTTTAAATAGTAAAATTATATTTTATATTTAATGATTTTTTTTTAATATAAAGTTGTTAATTATTAATTAAAGAAATGCTATTTTTAATGTACTAATTAAATTAATATTATAATATTACCTAAACATGTTGAAGCATTTTATCTTGAGTAGTTTAGCTAACAATTTGTTTCCCTAATTGCATGTGTTCAAGTCTGTGAAGAAATGTTGTAATTGGCCTCTACTTCTAACTAAGTGTAATTTAATTTTAAAGGTGTTATTGGTTTTTTAGAATTCATTTCAATTTAAATATTTATTAGGAGATGATACAAGAACCCGCCATTTCCTACCTAATACTTC
Organism: Pinus albicaulis; assembly: GCA_034641835.2. Classification (NCBI taxonomy): domain Eukaryota; kingdom Viridiplantae; phylum Streptophyta; class Pinopsida; order Pinales; family Pinaceae; genus Pinus; species Pinus albicaulis. The sequence goes on from CM076578.1 coordinate 295,805,060, forward strand.
AACTTATACAATTCCATGGAATTTATTTTTCTACTAAAAATCTATATAACCTCTTAGAGACACCATCCTATGACTCATAATTCATCTAGGAAAGGACCTACTAGAGAGGCTTTAGGTCACTCATCTTCATTTCCCTTTACAATTTGAAAAAATAATATTCTAAGGGATGTTTTTTGGTATTTTTACCTAAAGTCCCCAAACTTTAGTGTCAAGTTGATCTCCACTCCTACGATAAGATTATTTCCCTTAACATCCTTGTATTTTTAGGTTATCATAAAAGGAATATCAAACATCTAAAAGGAATTTTCCAACAGTCCAAATGTTGATTGAATATTAATTTTCCCAATTACATGGCTATTTATTTTGAAAAAGTCCCAAATCAACTAATATTTGAATTAATATCCTATCCACCATGTTTTGATACTCTTATTCAGAGTTGATGTATTAAAATGGATTCCATTTTCAATAATTTCCAATATATTTCTCATCTAAACCTCCATCAACAGACCAACCTGTTACATCCAAACTATTCATGTGAAGAAGGGTCCAGTTTGATGATTTGACATTGACCTCAAAATTTTTAGAAACATCATAATAGACCCCCAAATCAACAATTTATAAGAATAATTTCAATGTCCTTCTTACTTTTGAATTTGAATGAGATCAATCCTTACATTATAATGTGGAATCTTTGGACATATTCGAGGACTTCAAATGAATTATCTTATGACCACCTTGACAAATATTCTCATTTAACATGTTTTCTGATAAGGCACCTTCTCAAAAATGTCTTATAATAATTTTATTTACCTTCATTCCTACATCTCCTCAAATGGAACATTTTAATTTTCTTTATTCTCTGCTAAGAGTTTCTCCTTTCCTTTATTTCCTTTTCCTCCCCTCCACCATCAAAATTTACTTTATCTCTCTATTCTTCTTTGGATAGTTCTCCATGAATATTCCCTTCGTTTAAAACTAAAGCATTTCGTAGCTAAAGTTCAAAATTTAGGGTTTATAGGATTTGCACTAGAAACAAAACCTAGGAAACAATCTCTTGAATCTCTCATGTTACTCAAAGAAACAATCATCCATCAAAACTATAAGCATAACTTTTATGTTTACGCAAATCTATAGTATCCTATTCTCTATAAGCTCCTACTTCAATGTCAAAGGAGTAAAATCTGTAAATTTTCTTTCCATCATCCAAATGAAAAATCTATAACTTTTTTTTGCAGCATCCAAATGAAAAATATTTAATCCATTATGCTTGCATCATAATTGAACCATGTTTTTTCTATAGAGGGAATATCCACTCTAGATTATCCAACAAACCATTCATCATTGTATGCCCTAATACATATCCACATGTTTAGTAACTCCTCCCTTGAGGTGAATATGGAATTCAAATACACCTCCTCATCCTCTTCATACTCTACTCTGTCTTCCTCCATATTTAAACTATGTTATATTATGCATCATCATGAGAGATGTGTAATGTGAATTCCACTAAAATGACATAGGTGTACCATATATAATATATAAAACAACATGAATCCAATAGAGATAAGATGAGTAACATTGATATGAGTAACATTTCTCTTATAAAAGGACCTTGAGGCATAAAATTGACTATGTGGGGTTTAGTCCCCACAAGGTATTATGGGGAGGGGTTGAGGATGGAGGCCACCTTTGGGGGAATTAGAAAAACTATCCCCATGGAAGGAAAATCATTCTTCCATCCAATATACTCATTAATAAAATAGTAACAACATTAATTTATACACAAACTCCAATCTAAATTCATCATTACCTCAAATATTATAAAATAAATCCCAAATTAAAATAGATTTAGGTGGATAGTTTCAAATTATCATGTTATAGATATAATAGCTTATCGGAATCTGGATGAGGGGAAAATTTTTTCTCAAAATAAAATTTCTCACAATTACACCAAACTAGAACAACAACAACTGGCTCATCGCCAGGAATCCAGCGCAACTCGTTTCATCGAAAACCGAGTTCGAATGAATAAGTTATGGTCTGTTGATCGTCATTTAGAACACACAAAATTTAAAAAAAAAATGCAAAATAGGTACAGGCTGATGACATGGAAGCCGAGTAAGCATGCAAGGAATCTTCTTCATTTTTTTGTCGAATGGGATTGTGATAAGTGTCACAATTGGATTCGCCACTTTGGTTTGTGAAGGTGAAATTTTCCCAAATTCCTTCAAGGTTTAATTTGGGTTCATCATATTTTGTTTTTGTAAGCTAGTCTAATTCTATTGATTAATAAGATATATTACAGTCCATTTTTCATAGTAGAGGAATTTATCCAATTCCTGCTCTTAGTTGAGTCCAAAAATAAAAAAATATGGGCCGCCCATAGGCGGGAAGCCAACCCTTTATATGTCCCTGAAATTTTGAGTCATCTATATTTGAAAAAAATCTTCAAGAGTACTGAAAATAAACATAAAAATAGTAAAAAGCGGTTAAACTTCAGTTGTTTCTCGCATCGTGCTGCTATTATACTTTGGGTGTTGGCAGTTCCTCTTCAGTAATTGGACACCCATAGAAGCTAACAATTTCTTCTTGTTCCGCCAAGATAACTCGTGGCTTATGGCTCATCGGTTCACTGCACTCTTCAAGCTTGCGCCAGCCTCTTGGCACATAGAGCCATAAGTTGGGTAAGGACAAGGAGGAGGCTTTGATGGGAAAGCTTGCGAGTTTTTTGGATGGAAGATAGAAAAACATGGGAATCACCGATTTTTGATATTTTCTCTTGATTCTGGGTAGAGGCTTCGCGGAGGGCTCAACAGTCGGTGAGGGATGGGCTATGGGAGTGGATTCGGAGGGCTTAGCTGTTGGGTGGAGGGTGTCCAAGGGAGCATATGGAGTGAGAGCTTGCAGAGAAGGCTTAGGAGCAGGATCCTAATTTGCAGAGAGGGCTAAGGAGTTTCAAGCTCAACAAAGGCCAGATAGTAGAATTCTGTGGATTCTTAGGTGAGCCTGGAAAGAAAGGCTCCTCTGGTGCCTCATCTACAGGGCTTCTACCTTTGCTTGGGTGTCATGGATGTGAGAGAGTGCAGAGAATGCACCAGATAGCGAGGGAGGATTCTGGTAGCGTTTCAGTATGAGAACAGGGAAGAGTGTAGTCGATGGTAGGGCCACGGTCTTTTAATGTGATAATCCTCCAATTGAGGTCTTCACTGGCAGTAACCTGATCCTTAATGCACATTTAATGTGGGCTACAGAAACTTGGTGTGACAGGCAAGCTGTGGCACTGACAGTTCGGCAAGTGGTGTGTCATCGCTCACCGTGGAGAGTGGTGGATGTCTCATCACCCAGATCTCGGAGGTTCATGGTATTTATGTGCTGGGAAATTATTATTTTATTATTATTAATATTGGATTGATATATATATATATATATATATATATATATATATATTATGGTTTAATTATCATATATTATATTATATTATTATATCTATATTAATATTTAATAATTTTTCATATTAATATTTTCAAAGCTTGCTAAGTCCGCAAATATTATGGTTGGGTCTTTATTGTATGGCGTATTTTAATACAAATCCAAAGTCTGATATACCGGTGGAAACCATAATCCATAGTCCGTGACCCATATATATTTACAAACTTTTATTATGGTGGCATAAATTATAATATTGAAAAGGTTCTGATTACGGTGGCATTTCATTAAATGATGGAGTGTATTGCAAATTGAGTTTACAAAGGTTTTATAGCCTATGTTTTTTAGTTCCTTCATTAATGGTCGATGGTGTATTATATGTGAAGTTTTTTTACGTTGCAAAAACGTGTATTGAGGGGCAAGGTCAGGGCTTGACCCCATGACCTCCCCCACTCCACTCCCGTGCTCTCCCCAATGAGACACATAATTTCTCCTTGAAAAGGTATGCACAAAATCTATATTTAAAGATATTATACGGATCTGATGGCGGGAAGGAGCGGGCCAGCCCTCCTCCCAATGAAACCGTGCCATATGCATAGGTTCTAAGCGCTCAACAAAAACATGTTTAGTGCGTGCTTATCCAAATTAAATTCAACTTATCCTTAATTAATATTAGTTAACTGTTGGCAGAAATTTTGGTGGAATCTCCAAATCCGGCGCCACCTCCAAAATTGTCGGAGCTAACTGACAGTTCTCCAGATTTAGAGGCAGAATCTAGGGGAAAATTAAATGGATAATATCTTCAGCAATTTTCGACCAATTTTGGCTCGGGAAGAGTCATTCCTAGTAGATTGGCATGCTCTGAATCCATTGAAACAACTTTCAAAGGTAGAGGAGAAAATCAACAGGTGTTTTTGGTCACTTGAAGAATTTTGAAGCCTAGGGCCACCAAGAGGGAGGGCCATGCCCAGATCATATGAAGGCCAAATGGAGTGAATGAAAATCATTTTTAGATGTGTTTGATGCTTTGAACACAATGTTATAGTTTGCAGAGGCGTTGAAGCACATCTGAAGTTTCTTTTGTCACTTTGGAGATTAAACAAACCTGTGGCCACCAAGATGGGAGGTCAAGCCTAGATCAGCTGGAAACCATATTCAAATATTGAATAATCATTTTTGGGGTTTTTGTTTCTTATGAAGCAAATGGAATGGGCTGCAGATCCATTGGAACACCACATGTGTATGTAACCATACATTTTAATCTTACTCCCAAGAGGGCCTAGCTAGTTAAAGCAAATCCATGGAGATGTAGCCGAGGAGGGGTGAACTCCATTACCGTCCATTATGTATTGTGATTTTTGTGAGTTATACTTTTTCATTTAATTTTTTTAAATGAGTTTTTAAAATTTAATTAACTCATAATTTGATCATAAAAAACAAATGAAACTGGACACATAAACCCCCTTCATAAGAGGTTAAATGTAATATCCCAAAATAGGGAATTTCTACAACAAATATAATATCTAAAGATATTCTAAAGTTGGAGCTTCAGAAAACCATGAGATTAGAAATTTAAATCATATCATTAGATGTAAAAGAAAATATCACCAGTATATGTATATATATATCAGTAAGAATATGGCCTTCTTACTCCTTTCGAAGTGGGGAAATGCAGCAATATAGGGCATAAAACAGTTGTCTTTAGAAAATAATGCTATATATATGAAAAAGGGGACATGGATACCTTAGAATACACAGTATATAACTCACATTTAGAATTGGAGCTGAAACAAATCTTTCTAGGAGGGTTAAACAGATCTCCCCAAACCTAGTGCCGCTGGAAATACCTCAAATAAGAGATCTGCAGCAAACACATAATACTGATTCAAATTGTTACGCTGTTATGGGAAGTAGCAGTATGAAAAAATGTATAAGGCTGAATAAATACATGTATATGAGAAAAATAGGTCTACATATAGTTATATACAGTGCATAAGAGAGAGTATGAAGACTTTAAAGAAGGAAACCCTAAGGAAGAGGTATTGCAACACTTTATTTCTCTGCAACAAGAATGTAAAGTGTAATATTTAGGAGCTGTAGTAGCTGTAGATTAAATATCAGATATAAGATAGATCTATGCACAAAATATCAGATCTATAACAGATCGGTACACTGGATTGTCTTTACTTTACATTCCCCTTGGGGATTTTAGCAATACATAAAATACAGAGAGTAGATCTGAGTTTTACTTCAGCAGATCCACAGAATTATTCAGAAAATATGAATTAAGAACAATAGTAAATACATAAAATCTGAAGTATTATGGATTATATGGCCAATCCATGGATCACCATGATGAAGGAAGGATCCATCCACCAGAGATCGCTTCTCCAAAAGAATGCCAAAATGCCCTGAAACTATGCAATTGGAAATAATGTAGTCCAAGAGGATAAAATATGCTGTAAGCTTGAAACACAGATTGGCCTGATGCCAAGATAAAAATCTGAATCCAAAAAATCTAATACACTCTTCCAGGAGGATAAAAGACTCACTCACTGAGAAGAGGCAATAATATAGTCTAGATCTGAATAGATCTAGTCTCCGCTTGTTGCAGCTCACTAAAACAAGTAAATCCCAACAAGATTTACACTGTCTAAGGGATATGGAGCTTTTCCATATGCATGATAGTGGAAGGGAAGTACAATGCCCTCCAATATCTACTCAATGGAAGGAGAGAGAATCCCTAAACAGGAAATCCTCACAAGCCTTTGCTAAACAGCCAAGAGAACTCGAATTGTCTAAACATACATCAAAATAAAATGTCATGAACAACCTTCTCTTGAGCCTTCCCCTTCCTTTTATAAGATGAGAGCTTGAGAAACCCTAAACCACCTTCAAAACTCTAGCTCCTTTCACATGAAGATTCTCCATCTAAAATTGCGTTGATCAACAAGGAAGTTAAATGCATCTGGACAGTGCTGTGATTTGGTCCTGTTGACCCAGTCAATCTCCTCAATCCTCTTTCAAATACAAGGGTATTTTATTGAGACAGCCCTTATTTGCCTCTGTTCACACTAGGCATTGATTTATTTTGATAATTTTAGGAGTTTACATGTCCTCCTTTACATTCTATTCATAAATTAAGAAAACCAAAACAAAATGAAATATTCCTATTAGCTTGGGCTAATTAGGAATATTATAGTCCTCCACTCCAAAAACATTGCTTTCCCTAAAGCAACTAATAAGGTGAGTGCTGCAAATTCTCCCATGCTCCCATTAGAACATGTACTGCAAAAAATGTGGGAATATCCTTCCCAAAAGGACACATTCAAACCATGTGCCTCACTCAACATCATGTCTCCCATCAAGATAAATACAACACCAGTAAGTGGGATCATGATTGGCATCAAAAAAGGGGAATTACTGATGGTTTCATAAGGTGCTGGAAGGTACCAACAGTTTCCCAATTGGTGACACTGCAGTCTTCCAAACTGCTGCTTCAGAAAAATACATGGAAAATTGTAATCATATGGATCAACTAAACATACATGTAATCACAAAACATCTGCCCAAGGCCACATAAGAGATGGTTGTCTCCATCATATGGTTTGGCCCAACATTGGTCATGGAGCAAAATCAAGAGCTTGCTTACTTTTGGAGAAATGCACTCCCAAGAGATGGTAAGAGCATGCAAATATTGTGTTGCACAAACAACGCTCTCGCCATATGTTGGAAGTAATAAGACACATGGATCCATGAATGGATCCTCCATAGTTGTTTGGCACACTTCCATGAAGAGAAATGAACCAAATGCTTCCTGCAAACCCTCTTTCTCATGCTTGGAAACCAAAGACAAGAAGAGTACTTCATAGTAATAGATGTCCCTGTTATCACCCTAGTAATTCTCAGGTTGTGGGATGAGGATTTTTGTAGTTAATAAAACCAAGGGTAACCAAAAACCTCTTTTAGAATTTAGGATCTAGCCTTCCTGAGTTCCGGAGAGGGATCTCTTCTAAAGATTTAACTTTGTTTTATAGTGGATTTTAGGCTAGCTATGAGAGGACAGTGGGACTTGTTTTGAAAATGTGGTGGGAATAAAAAGTGTTTCAAGGTAAAACAGAGGGATATACCAGACCATTGGGCAATGGAGTCAACTTTCTAGGCAACCGGAGCTAAGAAATAAGACTTAAAGATGCAAATGTACTAAGGGTGGGGTAGATGACCTTTTAAGGCTTTGAATAGGCTTGGTTGATGGAATGGGTGAAATCTGAACAAAAGGGCACTTAAGAGTCCTTAAGTTACAGAAAAGAAGATTGAAGGAGGGGATCAAACAGGGACCTAGAGAAATTAAGAATTCTATAGTCCAGCTATCAAGCAGAAAACATAATAATGCCAAATAGTTAAAAACATGGAGCTTTTTATCACTAATCCTGTCTAAATTCTCCTAGTTGATCATTAAAGATAGAAACACATTAAATGAATGTATGAAAACTTTTGAGAGAAAAAAAATGAAAATAGGAAAAAGACTAGACTTATCTGGTCAGCACAAGAATCCTGAGTTATGATGTCTTTAATATTAATTCCAGTCTGCTGCTTTGCTAATTGACTCACACCGGCTTTAATATATCCAGCAAAATGACTATAGTAGTCTTGATAAATTTTATTCCACACTGAATACTTCAAATGATGAAGTATTTATACAAATGAATTACTTACAAAATATCTCAAAGTTTGAGACAATGTTTCAAGGGAAAATAGGAAATATAACATAAGAAGAGGGACAACAGCGAAACAGTTTGCAAGCTGTTCTCTTTTACAAGGAAATATAGAACTGATTATCCTAATCAAAATGATTTCATGATGTGCTGTGAGCATTACTGGCATTGGATGTATTATCTCGTGGAAGATAGCTTGTATATCACTCTTTCTTTTCACTTTCAACCTTGATACTCTTTATCCTCTGATTTTCACCGTTTTACTGTTGTAATTGAAAAATAATCAGCAGTAACATTATTTTTATTGATACTCTTTTGACAATCTGATACACTTTGACCCTGAAGTTTTACCCTAAGGTAACAGTAAAATATGATTTTTCATGTGATTTTCCTATTTTTTTACCTGTCAAATTCACATCAGAACTGTGAATTCTTGTCATTATTGAGTTGTTGGGATCTTTATACTCTTCAATTTTTAGTAGCTTTCATCAAACTCTGTGTATTTAGAAAATTTTGGCTTTAATATGAACATATGCTTAATTTCATTCTCCGAAAAGAATAAATTCTCAAAATATTGAAGTATTACTTTGCCACTTGGAGATCCTTGTGGCAAAGGATTTTTAGTTTGCTCCTTAGCATGAGCTCTAATTTTTTTATCATAGTCTTTTTGTGGAATTAGTTTTTCGTTTAATGCATGAATATTTGGAAGTCCTGCTTCTAGCAACAAGTCATACTTGGTCTTGAATTTACTGATTGATATGTTCATATTGTCACATTTTTCTTCCAGATTGTTCATAATATTTCTCTTTGTTAGGACATTTCTGATCTCAAGAATATCCTCTGTCCTGTCTGGAATCTTCAAATCTTCTAATTCTTCCCTGTTTTTACTATTCAAGAATGATATGATCTGAATTGCTTGTGGGGGTTTCTTTCCAATTTCCTTTTTTGTTTTATCAATTTCTGCTAAGGCATCTTGTAGCAGATATTTTTGTTCATATATTATTTTAATAGAAGGCCATTGTGAGTGAATGCCTTCAGTGATTCTTGTCCACAAATGATTTTTTATGTAGGCAACATGTTCAGTAAGATTTACTTGCTGTTCAAGAATTTTCACCTATTCTTGTAGTCTGTTAGCCTTCTATTCATGTCCTTTGGAAGTGATCAATGCATCTCTGTTAGATACTCCAGATTTTGGATTGTGCCTTTTAAACTAAGTATTTATTGATATTTTATGGACATGTCTTCCATAGCTCTAATTATTGCATTTGTTTCCCCTACTGTATTTATCTGCGACGTTAATGAGGAAGTGGCAGAGATATCTTTAGAAGTAATCGACATTACAGTTGCCAATACTCCTTGTGATGCCAAATGTTTTGCCAATGTTGAGGGGATAGTTGTGCTTACAGTTGGGATGGCTGTAGGAATGACAAATTGTTGGGCTTTCTTCAAATTTTCATTTTCTTGCATGAAAGCTTCTATTTGGATTTCCATTTCCTTTATTTAGGCTGTCATCTTTAGAACAAGCTGTTTTAGTTCATCATTTTCTGTCTTTTGTTGAAGGATTTATTTTTCCTGTGGATTTTCACTTTGAGGCAATTTCGGTTGCCTTCTGAGAGCTGTTATGTCTTAATTTTTCTGTTTGGTTATGGCCTTTGCCCCTTCAATGTTTGCTGGGTCAGCTCATGCTTCAATTACTATATCTTTCAATGCTTTGATTATTAAGCTTTTGGCATACAATGAGGCTTTATCCAATTTCATTTGATTTTGAAGGTTTATCAGTGTTTTCTCAAGCCTGATAGAATTCATAGTCTTGTTGACTATTTTAGAATATAGCATCTCAGTATTGCTTCTATGGAATTCTATTTGGTCCAATTCGTGGACAGCATCAACATCAACTTCCAAGTCTGTTTTTGAATAATCTGCAATTTTTTTTGGATTAGCCACTGTGGGCTTGAGAAATGACATCACCAATTTGTTTGAAAAGTAATCAAAAGCTGAGAGGAGTCTATCTTTATTCCCAGGCTTTTCTTTAAGGAACTTGGAATATACTTCACTTTTGATTTCTTCATTATTTTCTCTGATTTGTCTGAACTTGATTTGAATGTCTGATTCTGTGTTGTCAGGTTCTTTGGAAGAAGAGGGGATATCAACATTTGTTTGTTTATCAACCATGACAGTGTCTTTCTATTGTGTTTAAAGTTGGACATCCTGAAACTCCTTAAGTGTTTCATTTACAATCAAAGTGGCTTCATCATCAGTTTGATGGCCATTGTTGTCATCAATATTAATTGCTTTGTCCCTTTCTTCATCAGTCAATTTACTTTTCTTACTGTAGGGAATTTTGAATCTCTTATCTAGAATAGTTTCAGTTGTGAAACTATCTTCCTTTCTGCTTCTTTTATGAAGAATTCTAGCTTCTTTGTCGACTGTAACCACCTATGTTTGATCAACTTGTTTATCCTTTCCATTGTTTCCTTGTATACCCTGTGAGTCATCATCAAAAAAAGTATTTGGCTCCCACTCAAGTTTATTTGCATATTTTTCAATTTGAGGCTTGGGATCATGCAAGAAAGTAGACAATTTTCACTTCAACCTGATTTGACTTAAGACACCCTGAGGATCATAATTCCACATAAAGTTGTATGGGAATTTATATTCTTTCAACTTGACATTAATCTCATTTGTTGCTTCTTTGTTGTTCACAATGAATGGCCCAACTTGATTTTTCAGTTTAAACTGAGTCTTTTTTCTGGAAGCCATGAAATTGACTTCATCTGCATTCAAAAGTTGCCTCAAATATTCTAGAGAAAAAATCCTTGTAGTCACAAATCTAGGCAATTTATATGGAGCCAAGAGTGCACCATATATTCTGATTTCTGTGTAATTCTTATATAAGTACCAATCCCCTATTTTACAGATCTCAGATAGCTGTAAGATTCTCTTTTTTTATTCATTAATTCTAGGGGTCTGTTCCTTATTCAATAAATTCATGGTAGTTACTATAAACAAGTCATTGAAGTCTGCATAGTTGTATTCCCTGTTCCATTTCCTCAAAATTGATGACCAAAATGCATCTGAAAGTACATTCCCTTCTGGATCTAACTTCTGAAACTCAATAGAAAACTTGTCTGCTTGATAATACAAAAAGAGATGAAGTAGATATGAATTATATCTAAAGACTCCTTCTTCTGGCAATCTAGAAAATTGGCAGTGCATGTTTTCTGCAATGAAATTGGAAAAGTTGTATACAATGGATGGAGGTTGGCCAGGACTCAAAGTAGACAGAAAACCCAAGATAGCAACATCAGTGAAATCATCACTGTTATATCCCAGTATGAATGATAGCATATAGACAATCTATCTTGTTTCACTTGGAAAATCAAAGGTATCAAATGGAGGATTGAGCTTAGGGATATCAACTTGTGTGGGGAAAAAAGTCTGGAAGATTTTGAATTTAGAAGAAAAATCCAAGTCTAGGTAAAGCTTAGTTAAATCCTATATTGACAATGAAGCAGAATTGGGGTCATGGTTTAGTTACAACATAGAGTTTATGGATTTTTTATTGATATAAAATATGACCTCCCTATCTTTATTGACAATGCACCTCTGTTCTGGAAGATAATATGACTAACATAATCTGACAAAATCAGGGGCTGAATGAGTAAGAGGGACAATGTATTTTGGTAGATTGGAATCCCAAACTGGTATATCTTTATCACTTTTCTCTACAGATTTTCCCAAACACAAGTTATAGACATCAAGTAAATTGAACTCTACTGAAGGGTAAAATATTCTGTAATCAAGATCAGCAAGAGGAATATTTTCTTGCGAAGTAACTGGAGGTTGGACAGGCCTAACAACTTCAGTGGAATCAGCAGTGAGTGCAGGGGTGGGTTTATTAGGTTTAGAAAACTTAGGCTGAGGGATTTCAGCAGAGGCTTTCTTCTAAGGTTTTGGGCCTCCTGATTTGGGCGTTACTTGTTTCTTCATCATTTTTAACTGAACAGAGCAAGCTTAAACTGTTTGCTAAGTTCTTCTTTTGGAAACAAGGGGCTTTTGAAGGATTTCTCTGGTGAAAAAGGTTTTTGAGCAAGGTTCTAGATGGAAAAAAGGATTTTTAATCCTTAGAGGATGATTTTGATTGATTTCAACAGTGAAAAACACTCAAGGAGTGGGAAAAACTGGCTAAAATGGAAATGAGGGATTCTAGGAAAAATTTGATGGGGTTTCCCCTATACTTTGGATGTTTTTTTGCAATCTCTGTGCGGATGATTTAGTTAATTAAAGGAAATGGCTGGTAAAATGTTATTTTCACCTTTAAAATTGAAGCTTTTATGGATGAGATTGATGAAAAATACCTTTACAGGTATAATTGTGGTCGTTTGAGTTGCAGGTGCTTTCAAAGTCTTCAATTTTGCTGAATTAGGCTCTCAGGGGGTACGATGGCTCTCTGTGATTGAATTACAGAGAAAATGGTTGTTTAATTGGACACTAGTTCACTGGTAGGCTTGCAAATAGACACAGGAGGCTTCTGCAATGGTTTTCACATGTTATCAAACGCAAATAGGTGAAAGGTAATGAAAACCATAAGTTTTAATGTGTTAAACCTTAAGTCAAATCAAGGTTTAATGGCATTTAGTTCATATAATGGCCGGTTCAGTTTTCGATTGGGATGGTGGTTTATTGCGTGACTCTGAAGTGATAAGTGGTATTTGGCTTTTTGAACGCGATTCAATCAAATATTGACACGTCGATATGGGGTGGTTTGGGAAAACCACCCATATCGCGCAGATTTTATAAAACATTGATTGATCACTTTATGTGTGTGATATAGATTATTGGCCGTCGGATTTGGCTTTGACAAGCAAAAGGTCATGATTAAAAGAAAAGGTGCAGGGAAAGGAAAGTCATCGGGATCATTTAGGGTCGTCGGATTAATGGAGTGATGATGATTGAATGGGTAATACTCAACACGATGGGGGAGGATGGGAATAAAATGGAATAATCGCGTTTGTTGAGGACCGTTGATTTAAATGGATTTAGAGATCATAGGATTAAAATTCAACCCGATGGGAAAAGGATTTTAATGAGTTTTATACACAAATCAAACTTCTTCCAATGAAAAAAGTGATCGGGAGGGGTTTTTTTAAAAGGGCTTAACCCAAGGTTAATCCTGCGGTAAGAGGATGTGTATCCGGGAATTGGGTTAGGTTGTATCCTTAACCTTGGGTAAAGGGAATCGGTGAAGGAAAAATAAGCAAAGGGGATAGGATTTATTTGATGTTTATTTTAAACAAAACTTCATTATTTTTGTTTTTTTAAACACATAATTAAACATGTTTAAAGACTTTCTCATATAATTTTATTATATAGTAATTAAATCAAGGTGATTTAGTTACAATATGGGGCGGGATTATACATAAAGATATGTTTTAGCCAAAGGGGTTGTAATGTGCGTGTTTTATTTAAACATGTGTGGATTAAATAACTTTGGCTAAAGTTATAATATATGGGTTTTTGAGGCTATTTATATAAAAGGAGTTATTTAATAGAAAAAAGGTTATTTCTATAGGGAGTTAATATATAAGTTAAATTTGATATGAAATTAGGACAAGGTATACTCAAAATACATAAACATAACAAGTAAAGTGAAGTTTAAAAGATAATTTGCATTAATCTTATCACTTTAACTTAAGATATAATGTAATTTTGAGGGTTTAATGCTTTCAAATGATGTAGGAAGTTAATCAAATGGGAATTATAATGTCTTTAAGTAAAAATAATGTTTTACTTAGGATTATTCAGGGGGATGAATGCATGAAATGGAATTATGATGTGATTTTGGGGATTAATATAGACATTTTACACTTTCAACTGATTAGTCATAGAGCCTTGGGTCCAGTTCCAACAAAAGTCAAGCAAATTCCTTGAGACTTTTTGACTGATAGTTTATAATGTTTCATAACTATGGGAAGGGGAAGTTAGTTATTTTGCAGCCCATCATGAATGATATTTACATTGAGACTTTTCACCTTCTTTTACCTACCCAACTTACCATGCTAACATTTTTTCTTCTTTTGTAGTAAGGTGCATTTGAGCTAGCAACCTTCACAGCATTTATTCTTTCTGAAAGAAAATAAAACTATCTAATTCTACACTTATTTCATCCATGAATCCAGATTAAACTGTTGGATTCAATTTATTTCTCTACCTAACTACTGAATTGTCATGATTAAACTATATGACAATTCATTATTCTCTATCTACAACAAGTGAAATTGAAACATGACAAGTCAAGATTAATCTGTTTAACTCATCATGGACTATGGCATTTATTGACACTCTGCCATAGTCAAAAGGTAAAAGGTAGTGGCATTTATGCTTGCACACTTTCATGTTTTATTCATTTTTCTTTTGGGGTCTTTTATTTTTTCTAAGTCCTTTGATTTTTCTTTTAGGATTTTTTACCCTCTTTTTGATTTTTTTTTTTTTTTTCACAAAATATGTGAATACAACTTACAGAGGGCAAAGTATGTACAGATTTACAAGATTACCAAAAATCAAGTCAAAATTATGAATCCTATATTATAAGTCACTAACATCGGTTTCACTTGGGGATGGCCTTTCCTTGTGAAATGCCAAGAACTATGAGATCAGTAGCCTTATCCATTGACCTTGGTGATCCTGTAATTGTCTTCTTTTTTTTGCAACAAATCATATTTATGATATCTTATGCTGCAAAGCTGAGGGCCTTCTCTTCGGGCTTCAATTTTGTAGATAAAATATCCAATCCAATCTACACATTGACTATGAATATTTACAATGATAATGTAAATGAATCTAACTGTTAAGTGACTCTGTGGAATAGTAATGTTTCAACATCCTTCCATTCACTGGTCCTTCTTGAAGTTCAGTTCCATCCAAATTCCTGATGAAAAAGGAATTATTACCTCTGTAACCATATATCACATAAGGTCCTTGCCATAGAAAGTCAAACTTTCCAGGTTTACCTTTATTCTCTCTTCTTGAATCCCATCTTAAAACTTGATCTCCTATGAAAAAGTCATCTTCCTTAACTCTTTTATCAAAAATATTTTTGATCTTGTCCTGTAAAACTTGTGACTTTTCATAAACTTTATCTCTAGTTTGTTGGAGGTGTATGGTTTCATTAATTCTTCTTTGAATATCATTAGTTCCCACCTATGATTCCTGGATAATCTTCATGACTGGGACACCCAAGGAAGAATGGAAAATTGCATCTGTACCATAAACAATCTAATATGGTGAAGTTCCTATAGACTTTTTTGTAGTAAGTCTATTAGCCCAAACGACATAGACTAGCTTCTTATTCCATGTCTTTTTATTGTCTTGGAGTAGTTTTTTGATGATGTTGATTAAAATTTTATTTGAGGATTCGGCCAAACCATTACCTTGGGGATAATATGCTGTAGAATGACCTAAGGTAATATGGTATTTATGGCAGAAAGAAATCATTTTCTTGGATATGAATGATGCTGCGTTGTCAGTAATGATTTTACGTGGGCATCCAAATCTAGACAAAATATTAATTTCTATGAATGAGATTATAACTGAGTTAGTAGCTTTCCTAGTGGGAATTGCTTCTATCCACTTGGTAAAGTAATTAGTAGTAGTTAAAATCCATTGTGTTGACCCAAATATGGAGGATGGATTTCACCTATGAAGTCTAACCCCCATGGTTGAAATGGTTTTTCAATGGATATTGGTTTTAGAGGTAAAGGTAAAAATTTCCTTTTACCTTCGAAAATTTGGCATTTGTGGCAAGAGGTAACAAACTTTTTAACATCAGAAAATAAAAATGGCCAGTAAAAACCAGTTCCTAGTATTTTTTCTGCAGTACTCTTCCAGTATAGATGGCCTCCATAGTCACCTGCATGAAATTCCTCAAGGATTTTGTCAACCTCAGATTTTAATAAACAATTTAGTAAAATCCCAGTACTTTCTTTCCAATAAAGTGCATTATTTAAGATATAGCACCTCTTTGCTTTCCACTTGATGAATCTTGCCTTGGTTTTTGTCAGTCCAGGAGGAGCTTGTAAGTTTGTTAGTACAAATATTATATCAAAGTACCATGGTGAGTCTAGATAGGCCTCACTGATCAATGGAGTCGCCATCTCCTCCTGTTCATCTACTTGTGCAATGAAATTAATATCTAAGGCATTGCAATTTGATTCAGCCATTAGTCTGGCTAAACCCTGTCCATTAATGAGTTTAGTTGGATTAATTTCTAGATCATAGTTAAGGATTGTGGCTATCCACTTTCTTCTCCTACTATCTGGTCAATCCTGTATGAAAATATCTTTAACTACTGCATTAGGGACATATGAAATGATGTGTGAATGGAGTATATACACTTTGAAATATTTGATAGCTTTAACCAGAGCCAAAGCTTGTTTTTCTATTATATTGTATTTCAGTGGTGCATCTCTGAGAGCTTTACTAAAAAATGTAATGGGTTGTTAAAAGCCTTGATCATTTTTCTACAGAAGAACTGCAGCTATGGTGTGTTCGGATGCAAAGGAAAAGATTATAAAATATTTTGTGTAATCTGGGCTGATAAGGAATGGTGCTTTTGTTAAGGCCTTTTTAATAGATTCAAAAGATTGTTTGGCCTTTATTGTCCATTTTATCGAGGAGTCCTTTTTAAGCATGTTGTTAAGATCTTTTATAATTTCAGCCAGATTAGAGATGAATCTTCTTAAAAAATTGATTTTTCCCAAGAATGCTTGGAGTTCTTTAATGTTCCTTGGTGGTTGAATGTTTATAATTTCTTCAATTCTTGGAGGGTCTATTCTAATGCCTTCTTTTGAGATGATGTGACCTAACAATTTGCCTTCTTCTAGCCCAAAAAGAGTCTTTTTAGGATTAAGAGATATACCATATTTTCTACATTTGATAAAAACTTGTCTCAAATGATCCAAGTGTTCATCATTTGTTTTCGAAAAAACAGTAATATCATCCAGATAAATGAATAAAAACTCATTGATCTCCTTCTCAAAGACAATATCCATGGCCCTTTGAAATGCAACTCCTACATTTTTTAACCCAAAAGGCATTTTCACATACATGAAAGTGCCCCATGGAGTAGTAAATGCAGTTTTGGTTTGGTCATATTTGTGAACTAGAATCTGATTGTAACCAGAAAAACCATCTAATAAGGAGATTCTTGAAGAACTTGCCACCCTCTGCAAAATATGATCCATTTTTGGCAAGGGGTAATTATCCTTCAAGGATGCTTTATTAATATTTCTAAAGTCTATGCATAGTCGAATTTATCCTGTTTTCTTTCTAGTTGGCACTAAATTAGATACCTAGTCAGAAAATCTGACTGGTGCAATTATCTATGCATCGAACATTCTTTTGACTTCTTTTTCAATTAAGGGTAAAAAAACCGGATTAATCCTTCTGAGTTTTTGTTGAAAAGGTTTTTGATTTTCTTTTAAAGGAATTTTATGTTGGATAATGTCTATGTTGTTAGTTTTCAAGTCTTCATAGCTCCATGCAAAGAAGTCCTGAAATTATTTTAAAAGTTCAATGTATTTAGCCTTTTCATCTAATGATAAGGATTTGGATAGTTTGATTGTTCTTAGTTTTTCATCTATCCCTAAGTTATACTCTTCTATATCAGACATAACTGGCTCCATTTTTGGCCTTTTGGGCACATCATTGGAGTCAAATAGGTCTTCTAGAGGAGTTAAACCTCTGGGTAAAATATTATTCTTTAAATCAATCAAATCTATTTCATCTTCTATCAAATCCTCTATGTCTACTTTTTCCATTTCATCTATGTCACTTTGAGTAAAAATAGTAGGCTTTTCAAAATTATGTACATCTAAATTATCTAAATCATCTATTTGACATAAATTTAAATCTATATCACAAGGTGAATCTATGTTACAGTCGTTATCAATTTGACAATTTTGAAATTCTTGCTCATTATTCAAAAAGTGATAAATTTGCTCGTCCTCTGAAAAAATTTGCCAATATTTCACATTATCTGGAACAATAGGCCTGTGTTTGATCTTAGCAGTGTATTTTTGTAATGGTGAAAAAGGAAATTTACAACTGCTGGAAAATTTTGCCAAACAATGGGCCTGCATGTTTTTTTTTCTAGGGATGATAGAAAAATTACCTTCTAACAACTCATCAAGCAATTCCAATACTGTTTCTCTGTATCTTGCAAGTCTGAGATTGTGAATAGAATATTCTGTGTTAATTTGTTTGATAACTAATTCAAAATCTCCCATGACCATTATTCTTTTTCCTCCCATTTTTCTAATAATTTGCAAACCTAAGATTAAAGATTTACATTTAGCCATATTATTGGTGCATTTGAAGTTTAATCTAAAAGCATGTCCTTCAGAATGGCTTGTTTCAATGTTCGTAATCCACGCACCTGCTCCAGCTCCAAATTTATTAACAGATCCATCAAAATCTAAATGCCACAAAGCTTCATGACCAATATAATCACCCATGATTTTAAGTTTTTTATCAGTAAGTTCAGTTGGATTTCATTTTGATCAGAGTTACTGAGAATAAAGGAATCAAGATCAGTAGGAGTAGCATAAATTGGATAATTTGTAGGTTTGTCAGCAGTACTGATCCTGTATTTCATCAAGGTTTCTCTGTAAAGCTTTTTAGGCTGTCCAAATACCAAGATAGTGGCATAACTCATATCAAGTTGTAGAGATCCCTGCAACTTTGCTCCCCATGAGCGAGAAAGAAGCATGCCATACTTTGGCTGGATGTCAGCTACTACAACATCCATGAGCATGCTTTTACTAGGATATTGGACTAGGTTTATACACAGATATTTTATCAAACCTAGACATTGTACTTTGGATGAATAAAATGAAAACAAGTGCTTATAAGGTCTAGTTATGTCTATATTGAGAGTTTCCATTATAGATTTGGGCATTAGGTTGTGGGAAGCTCCAGTATCTAGCATAGCATTGTGCAATATTTGGTCATGTACATTAAGACTTACATAAAATGGACGGATTGACCCATATGAATGTTTTCCATATACATTAGGAACAAAAATTAACTTAGGCCTATCTTCACTCATGTTAATAGTATCTTCATTCTCATTCACATTCAATGCTTCAGAAATCATTGATCTATACAAGTCATTTTTGGCTAATTCAACTAATGGGATAGCTATCTTTAACTTGGATATTTCAGACTGCATGTTGAATGTTGGTTGAGATCTGATGGCTTGAATTGCTTTGTCTTTTGGAACTATGATTTGTGATGACTTTTCTTGAGTATATACAATTTTACCTTTGTTTTGTGCTTTTCTCTTGTCTTCTGTCTGAGTTTCTTGGTTCCTGCTATCTTTAGTCATTTTTTCAAGAATAGTTTGAGGATTAACGGGAGTTTTATCAGATTTAGGATTCTCAACAAAAGATTTAGGATTTGATATTTTGAAGTCAGTAGGATTCTTTCTTGGCTCATTGATTGTTGGTGAATTGGTGGCTTTGGTAGTATTAGCTTTTGGAGCATCTTTGGAAGATTGAGCCACCTCGTCAGTAATATCTACAATCTTTGGGCTTTGATTTTTTTAAGGACTGGTCAAGTTCTAACTCTATTTGTTCTCTCTAGGAAGAATCTGCAAAAAATTTGTTTTAGGAGCCTCAATCTTCTTTTTGTTTTGTTCTTGTTGGTTTGGAGCATTATTCTTTATGGAAGGTTCATTTTTTTTCTTACTCCTAAGGTTGTGTTGACTTTGAATTTTGTTTATTGCAAAATCATAACCTTGTTTATAATCGAAGGATTCTCCAGATTCTACTATGAACTATTGCAGTTCAAAGAGTTCTTGGTCCTCCTGTTTGAGGAAAATGGTATTGTTTGCATAAATCCCCATAACAATGTTGATGTCTTCCTCCTTCTCAACATTGTTTTGTGAACTTTCTGCAAACTTTTCTTGGAATGGGGTTCTTATGTTTTGGTCTGGGGAAGGTTCCTTACCTTTCCCTGGGTTGTCTTTTTTCCTGTAATTTGGATTCTGGATCTGGGATTGATTCTCCCATTGTGGTTTCCTTTCAATGTGATCTAGTCTCTCAAATAATTTTTTTAATGTTTTGGTAATAAAATCAAACTTACCATCTAAGTGTGAAGATTATTCTTTGATAGTAACCATTCTTTCGTTTCTCAGTCTGGATTTCTTAGCAAGTATATTGATTTCTGCACCTACAATGCTTTGTTGCATTTGTTCTAAAGTATCTGCATCCCTTTCTCTAAGTTGGTAAGCCATGTCTACATCAAAACAATCAGGGAATTTGAGTAGCACAGAATAAGGAGTGGGTTTAAGGTCTACAGGAATGGCATTGTAAACAATGTTGTATCTGGTGCAAAAGTCTTGGACAGACTCATTGGGGGCTCTCTTCACAACATCAAACTCAGATAGTATTTGCATAGGATTTTTCTTTTTCTCCCATTTATTTAGGAAAGATCTGTGAAAGGCAGCTAAGTCTGCTATGCTACCAACACCTAGATTCCTAAACCATGTTTTCACCTCTCCAGTTAAGATTTGTGTGAATAATCTCATTTGGACATCAAACTCATCGATTTCATAAATTTCCCAAAAATCATTCATTTTAGTTATATGTTGTTGTGCTGTGATCTATGAAAAATTATCAAATAGTGGAATGTATTTTTGGTAGTTCTCGGGCATGTCATGGAGATTTTGTGGTAAGACCAAGGGAGAATATCTGGCTGCCATGACTTGGATTGTTGCTGAACTAGGAGGTACAGTAGTAGTGGCAAGGATAGTGCTGGTTACAACAATAGATGAACTTGAAGAGCTTTGAAAAGAGGATGGAAAATGAGTGGTATGGCTAATGGTAGTTGTAATGGGTTGGGTGAATGATGGAAATACTACTTTGGGCTGCAAGGGCAGCTCAAGGATGAATGGATCTATTGATGAACTAGCGGTGGATTGTGGATGTTGATCATAATACATTCCCCATAAAATTTCATAGGCCATCTAGTTCAGAGCTCTGAATTTCCCCCCTTTTCGGCCTTGGAAAATCATCCTTATGGCTATCATTACCATTTCCTGCTTCCAAATCACATTATAAAAGGCTGGAAATTCATATTTGAAAATATTCAAGGCATAGCTCCTTCAGCCCTAGCCCCTCCGCTCTTTTCCTCCACGAGACCGAAAGCCCGGACCGAGTGCTAACTCTATATGCGCTTATCAAAAGAATTTCGGGAGCATTTCGAGTCGTAGATCTGTACAAGATCGGATGGCGTTCGTTCATCTCCATCGCACCCACAGACCTCCCGACTACCGTCCGATTAGACCGCGAAATAAATGGTCCACAACTTGTCTATCCTGGTGGTCCCCACGCCCAAAACACTGTTCAAAACTGGGTGGTTTATATCGCACAGCCTTTCGGCGGCAGACGGTATTCTTCAAAACAGAGCGATTCCACTCATTCCTCGCTGCGTGTCCTTGCGTACAGCCCGAATACCGCCCTCCATCTCGCATTATTGTTCGGACAATGATGCACAACGATATTCATCACAGCTGTCCAATCTGAGAGCCTTCATCCGACAGTCATCATGCTCTGAAGCTGCATGGGAGTTAACACAAGCAAATCATGCCCCGGGCCCACAGTCCATTGCCTCCGACGCTTTTTAACCGTCGATCTCCTCCCGAGATCGGACGGTCAAGATCTGCTCGTCCTGCTTTTGACCAACTCTCAAATTCAGTCCTCCACGTCATCCATTCCTCGTTTTTTTGAAATTGTGCCGCTTGTCCTTCAGTTTTCCTCCACGTGCTCTCTACCACCCCAGACCTATATTTCACTCATTTCTTCATTCCTTCCATATTTTCACGTTCATTTCTGCATTTCATTAGTTCTCTTTATGGTCATCCCACACTATTGCGCTGCATTTTCTTCGTCACCACCCTGCGTCACTTTACCATTTCGCTAGTCTGTATGACCACTTCCATTAACCCTACCACATCTTCCATCCTCATATGCTTATATTTCTTAACATGTTCTCGGTTTTGCAGGTTTATAGCGACGGAGAATTATCATAAGTTCTAGCCTCCATTACAAAAGCTGAGTACACTCCAAAGGACCATTTATCAAAGGCAGAATTATCGAAAAAGGATTTGGGAAGCTGTTATGACACGACTTTCATTAAAGAAGCAGGGGAAAATTTTTTCAAACCCTGTAGGGGCATTCAAAGCGCCGATTTCACAGATGGAGATATCAATGGGGCAGATAAAGAATATCAGTGATTAGCAGAGAATTAAAGGCAGGTAGCTGGAGACTTTAGGGGCCTTGTCCTAGCCTTTTGAAGCAGAGTACCAAATGGAAGATCTTGCACATCATTCAGAAGATCTATACACAAAAAACAATGTCCTCAAGGATTTATTTCAACAGAGTTTTCTTTCTAGGAAAGGACGAATATTTGTGTGATTTTACTGCTTTTCCATGTCCCTGGAGAGACTTTTACAAAGTTCATTTATTTCAGTTAGCAGGCCAGAGAGTACGAACATCACAACATAGTCATTCAGCAGCATGGGCGCAAGTGTCTTCGCCATTTTGTTTTAATTATGCAAATTAAATGTTCATCACCTACCTCTTTTACTAGGTTTTGGTTTCTCCTATAAAAACCATAAAGAAATGCATCGTAAGGGTTCTAGATTTTTATCAGAAAATTATGCAGTGAAAGGCATTTTGTATACATTTTATAGAACTTTTGTATGAAGGCTCAGAGCCCATAGGGTCTCAGTGAGGAGGAGTTCTATCTGTCAAACAGGATTCTGGTCTTTGGTATTTCACAGTCTGTAACTCTCTTTATTGTGTTATATTAATAGAACATTTCATTTCATCCATCTTTCTTGTATCATGTTTTGGAATGCGAGTGGCTCACTAATTTCTGGTATGGATTCATCCTAGTTGGTGCCCATGCTCGGATCAGTGAAGCGCTTTAAATATGGCTCATGCATGATATTATGTTCCATTACTCATCTAAACCATACTTCTGCTATATTAGTTGCTTTGGGAGGGTGCTTTTAAAATGCTATTATCATGTATGGATTCTTAGATTGGTAAGCCCATGCATGGTGGTATTGTATATCTGGGTATAAGCTCAATGTTAACTAGTATCTTCTTAATATTTCTTTCACTACATGCACCTTCTGATAATTTATGTCTGTGAAGTATTTCTGAATTGGCCCGCTTTGCAGTAAACTATCTATGAATTGTCTGTTGCTTTTGTATTAGAGTTCTGCATCTTGCCTCTGCAGTATCTCTTTTCCTGTGTCAGTTTCTGAGAGTTTGGTCCCATTCTATTTCTTTCCATGTTTACAAGAGATAGCATGTGAGCTAAAGCTGATAACTTCCTACATCATATTATATGCTCTTTGATATGCTAAGATGTCCTAGGCACTCGTCTATCATAACTCTAGACTGTCTCTAGGAGCTACAACATCTTTATGGCACCATTGCCGGGGATCAAAGTTAAGAAAATTTGAATCCCTGGGCCTCGAAAAAATTCTATTCACTCTCTCAGTAGGTGAGCACAGAGGGTTGAGAGTTGTATATCCCTCACCTTGGTGACTCCACATTTGTTATTTGATATATCTATTTGCAGTCTTGGCTCCTCGTAAGCCACACCTGAGGTCAGATTCGTCTAAGCCAAAGACACCTTCAGTGTCTGAACCTGACCAGATTATACATAGAAGAAATTGGAGGGAGAGGAAATCAGCCCGTTCCCAAATTCCTGAAGTGCCTATAGAAGATTTTCCTTCCTCCTCCTCTCAGGATTCTCAATTTCAAATTCCTGACTCCACTGCAGGAGATACTGATTATTATTATTTGGATAGTCCACCCCGAGAGGGTATCAGAAATAAGAACAGTCTTCATCCTACTCCTGAGGTTGAAGAGGTCAAGGAAGTAACTGAAGTATCTGCTGTTAATATAACTTTGTTCCCCTCAACCCCTCAAGCTGTAGTTGAGTATATCCCTATTATTATTCATACTCCACTTCCTCCTCCTCTTCCTCCTCTTACTCATCAAACTATTGCACTGCCTCCACCTCCTCCAATGGCTAATTTTCCGTCCTTTTTGATGAATAAATATGCTCCCCTAGCTTTACCCCAAATGTTGAATGATATGCCCCAGGATTATCTGAAAATCCTGCCCAGATTCAATGGAGAAAATGAGATTGATGCTCAGAAACATCTTGAGAATTTCTGCCCCTTTGTAGAAAACTTTAATGTTGAACATTTAGATGTGGTCTTAAGACTATTTGTGCAATCTTTAGATGGTGAAGCTCGAAAATGGTTTAAGACATTGGCTGGCCATTCTATTACCACTTGGGATAACATGGAAGACACTTTTCTCAGGAAATGGGGAGAGAAAAAGGATCATGGAAATTGTCTCATTGAGTTCAATACACTTAAGAAAATACACAATGAAGGAGTGTCAGAATTTATCAATAGATTTGATAAATTGTATCTAAGTCTCCCTGCTGATATGAAACCCCATCAGACTGCTACTAAGGTTGTTTCTGTAGCAGCCTTTGATTCAGAGTTTGGTTTCTCTCTCAGAGAAAGAAAGCCTGCTACTCTGGATGATGCTCAGGCAGATGTACTAGAGTTGGAAGAAAACTTTGCCTCCATTGGTAAATTAAAAGGAAAATATGAACAATATTATAGGAGAAGGGGAAAAGAAGAGGTGTCTACTTCTAGTCAAGACAGAGACTTAGAAAAAATGGAAGAAATGAGAAAATTAGTTAAGAAAATGGTCAAGATTGAATTGGGAGCCAAGAGCTCAGCTTTCAGGAATTTCCAGAATGCTCCAAACAGAGGTTACAATCCTCAATATAGGAAACCACCCCTGCAAATATTGCCAAGGGAAGCAAAGGAGCAACAGGATCAAGTGCCACACCCCTTGTACCTGGAAGGTCCAATAGATGACTCCACTGAGGACACTGCCTATAGACTGGAGGATAAAAATATTGCATTTTCAAATAGTGATGGAGAAGAATTCCCTTTACAAGGGAATGATGAAGCTAGATGCTCATTGCAAAAAGAAGAAAAGATCAAAGACGTTGAAGAAGAAAAAATTGGCCATTATTGTAAACAATTTGATGATTTCATGCAAGCACATTTCAATAGAAGATATGATCTCAGATCTTCTAGGAAGAGGACTCGTACCCAAGAGCAAGAAGAAGAGCTACCCCAGAAGGAAGCACCTGCTCAGGAGGAATCAACAATGCAGAAAATTACAGACAAAGGTAAGCAACCTCTAAACAAACCTTTGTAGTCTAATGATCAAGTTCCTTCTTCTTCAAAAGTGGTTGCTTCTCCTAATGCCAAATATGAGTCTAAATAAGCCAAGCCCCCATTTGAAAATAAAGAACCCAAAGAGGTTGTGATAGATAAATCCCATCCTACTTTCAGTATGCAAAAAGAACTCGAAAAATTCAAAATCCCAGTCCCCTTGACTGAATTGTTGAAACAACCAGCATATCAATATCAAGTCACATATTTCATGCTCCCTCCAGAAGAACCAATCATCCCAGATAGTATTGACCTTCAAGAAGAGAGACCCATGGTAGTTTTTGGCCCACATGTTGAGGAGATAGATCCCTCTACTCCTCCCTTCTATGTGTCTCTAGT
The DNA here is from genome assembly GCA_034641835.2 of Pinus albicaulis. Lineage (NCBI taxonomy): Eukaryota > Viridiplantae > Streptophyta > Pinopsida > Pinales > Pinaceae > Pinus > Pinus albicaulis. The sequence goes on from CM076578.1 coordinate 295,830,890, forward strand.
AATCCATGACCTGCTATTACATAACTGTATGCTATATTCTGGAGCTTCCCACAATCTTATGCCTCTATCAGTCATGGAACAACTAGGTTTACAAATCACATGTCCATACAAAGACCTATACTCATTTGACTCCAAAAAAGTTAAATGCTTGGGGATGATCAAGGATTTGGTGGTCAATTTGGCCCAAATCCCAGCAAAAAGTGTGGTAATGGAAATCGTGGTGGCTGACATCCCAGCTCGTTTTGGTATGTTTCTGTCACGGTGTTGGGGAAAAAAAATCGGTGGATCACTCAAGATGGATCTAACATATGCCACAATCCCAGTTTTTGGTAGCCAAGAGAGGAGATTGTACAGGGAGACTAGATTTGTCAAGATGGTGACTAAGGCTGACAATTCTGTAAATTCACCAGTCTACAGTAAGGAAGGAGATTTTTCATGCTTGATGTTGGAAGAAGATCAAGATTATGCTCATGAACCATCCTTCTACCAGATCAAGAGTGAGCAGCCCTCAGAGAACATGGAAGCAGGAATATGGACACTACATTTTGATGGAGAAAATTCAAAAGAAGGAAATGGAGCTGGAGTGATATTGATTTCTCCTACAGGAAAATGGATCCCACTGTCTTTCAAATTAGAATATGAAGCCACCAATAATGCGGCTGAATATGAAGCACTTCTGTTGGGATTGCAGACAGCCAGGAGCATGGGTATACAAAGTTTAAAGGTTCTGGGAGACTCCGAACTAGTAGTCAGACAAGTCAGGAATCAGTGCCAGAAAAAGCATCCTAGGCTAAGGGCTTATAGGAATGAAGTGTGGGACATGGTAGAAAATTTATTTTCGGCATTCAATATCCAGTTCATGCCCCGAGAACAGAATAGGATGGTTGATTCCCTTGCCGTGGCTGCTAGCACATTTCGACCACCTCAGAACCCTCTTTTAAGATATGAAGTAGAGGTGTGCTATCGGCCTTGAATCCCAGATAACATCAAGCACTGGCAGGTATTTAAAGATGAAGAACAGATGAAGAGATTCCTGGAAACAGTGGGAGAATTATCCAATATGGAGATTGATGATGAAGAAGGGGTAGAATCCGAGGGCATTTCAAAAATAAATTGGGAGGAGAAAATGGCAAGAAATAAGGTGTTGCAGTTAAAGGGAAACATAATACCTAGAGGACTGGTGCCTCTAGAAAGATTATTTGACAAGAATGATCTCTCATTGCAGCTAGGCAAAGTGATGGAGGAAAATCAAGTAGAAGACCTGAATTTGGGTACTGAGGCTGATCCCAAAATTGTAAAACTGTCTAAGAAGATTCCTGGAGAATATAGAGAGATATATCAGAAATTATTTCAGTCTTACAAAGATGTATTTGCATGGTCCTATCAGGACTTGAAAACTTTCGATATCAGTATAATGCAACACAAAATTCCACTAAAGGCAGATGCAAAGCCCCATAAGCATAAGCTCAGACAAATCAATCCCCTGCTGCTGCCTTCTATTGAGAAAGAAATCATGAAGTTGCTAAAAGAAAAAATAATTGTACCACTGAGGTACTCTAAATGGGTGGCAAACCTTGTCCCTGTATGCAAGAAGAATGAAGAAATAAGGCTGTGTGTGGATTTCAGAAATTTAAACACTGCATCCTTAAAAGATAATTATCCACTTCCCAAAATGGATTACATCTTGCAGAAAGTGGTTGGATCTTCTAGGATGTCAATGATGGATGGATTCTCTGGTTATAACCAGGTGGCTGTACTTCCAGAGGATCAAAAGAAGACTGCTTTCACCACACCATGGGGTACATTTATGTATGCCAGGATGCCTTTTGGGCTGATTAATGTAGGGGCCACTTTTCAGAGGGCAATAGACATTGATTTTGTTGGGGAGCAAGATAAATTCCTGGTGGTCTACCTCAATGATATCACTGTATTTTCCAAAAATTATGCTGAGCACATTGAACATCTGCGAAGAACTTTTGATAAATGCAGAAGGTATGGTCTCTCTCTGAATCCTCAGAAGTCTTTATTTGCATTAGAAGAGGGAAAGCTTTTTAGGCCATATCGTGACTAAATATGGGGTCAAGATAGATCCTAAGAGGGTAGAGGTTATAAACGGTATTGCTTTTCCCAGAAATAAGAAAGAAGTACAAGTATTCCTAGGGCGCATTAATTTCTTGAGAAGGTTTATCCCTAACTATGCTGAGATAGTTAGGCATATAACAGATATGCTAAAGAAGGATAAGGAGGTAAAGTGGTCACAAGAATCATGGGAGGCATTTACCAAGATAAAGAATGCTTTTGCAGAAGCCCCTGTGCTGGATGGACCAGATTATGATAAACCTTTCATGATTTTTTCTTTTGCATCACCTCATACAATAGCAGGAATTTTACTGCAGAAAAATGAGGAGGGGTATGAGAAGCCTATTGCCTTTTTTAGTCAAGAGCTCCGTGATGCAGAATTAAAATACAACATATTGGAAAAGCAAGCATATGCTCTAGTGAAATCCCTCAAAGCATTCCGTGTATATATCTTACAGTCCCACATCACTGCATTTGTGCCTACAACTGCTGTAAAAGATATCCTTATTCAGGGGGATAGTGAAGGAAAAAGGGGGAGGTGGATTGCTAAAATACAAGAATATGACCTGGACATCCACCCTACTAAGCTGATTAAAGGACAGGGGCTCGCAAAAATGTTATCAGAATCAAACTATCAAGGCCTAGACATAAATTTGTCCATTATAGAAGGTGAGGAATCTGAGGAGAAAGAAGAACAACATGGAATTGGAGTAGCTACCCCAGAAACACATCTAAATTACCTCACCAGTCCGTGGTACAAAGAGATAGTAGAGTATCTCCTTACACTCAGCTGCCCTCCCAGCTATGACAAAACTAAATACAGAGCGCTGAGATTGAAATCACAGAAGTATATAGTCGCCAATGGCTGGCTATACTGGCGAGATCCCTCAGGCATCTTACTCCTATGTCTCACAGAGAATGAAGTCGAGAGTATTATAGCAGAATTCCATGAAGGGATCTGTGGGGGCCATTATAGCTGGAGGGCCATGGCTCATAAAATTATGAAAGTTGGCTTCTATTGGCCAAAGCTTTTTTGGGATGTTTTTGCTAGGGTAAGAGCATGTGATAAATGTCAGAAATTTTCTGAGAGACAGAAATCTACACCATTTCCCTTGATTCCAGTGCATGTATATGAACCATTCAAACAATGGGGTATTGATTTTATAGGTGAGATACATCCCCCATCAAGTGGAAAACATAAATGGATATTAACAACCACGGATTATTTCACCAAATGGGTGGAAGCCATACCTGCAAGGAATGCTACAAATGTTGTGATCATAAAGTTCATGGAGGAAAACATCATATCTAGGTTTGGTTGTCCTGCAAGGATAGTGAATGATAATGCACAGGCCTTCAAGTCTGCAAAATTTATAAATTTCTGCCAGCAATACAATATCATACTGAGTCACTCTACCGCTTACTATCCATAAGGAAATGGCTTGGCAGAGTCTTCAAATAAAACTCTGGTGAGGGCCTTGAAGAAGAATATCAATGAAAATCAAAAGAACTGGGATTCCCAATTGAAATTTTCTCTATGGGCAAATAGAATCACCAGCAAGAGAGCAACTGGGAAATCTCCCTATGAACTGGTATATGGACGAGCATCAGTTTTTCCTGTATAACTGGCTTTACCAGTGGCTCGCTTCATGCAAGAAAGCCAAGAGGAACCTGATGATATGATCAGGAGAATCAATGAACTGGTGGAATTAGAAGAAACACGGGGTCAGGTGAATCAGAGGTTAATAGAATATCAAGAGAAAATGAAACACATTTTTTATCAGCACGCAAAAGACATGAAACTTCAGATCGGTGATTTGGTGCTCAGGTGGGATATCCAGAGAGATGAGAAGGGAAAACATGGTAAATTCGACCCCCTCTGGTTTGGTCCTTTCAAAATTGTGGAGCAAGGGGGAAATAATACTTTCAGGTTGGAGAATTTATAGGGCGACTTGCTGGATGCCCCTGTAAATGGTCAATTCCTTAAACCCTATTTCTAGTTCTGACTAAGGCTGAGGGAGCCTGATGTATTATATTATATATTAGTTTGTTGTCTCATTTTTGTTTGAATAACGCGGGTGTTGTGATGAATTATAAAGTGAAAAATGGAGGTGATGAAGAGCAAAGTCTGCATACATGATGATTAGAAGGTCTGTGAGTTCTCGACATGTTCAGGGATGAACGTGTCGTCCCTAGGTGGAGCCGATGTTGATCATAACCCATTCCCCATAACATTTCGCAGGCCATATGGTTCAGAGCTCTCAATTTCCCCCCTTTTCAGCCTTGGAAAATCATCCTTACAACTATCATTACCATTTCCCGCTTCCAAATCACATTATAAAAGGCTGGAAATTCATATTTGAAAATATTCGAGGCATAGCTCCTTCAGCCCTAGCCCCTTCACTCTTTTCCTCCACGAGACCGAAAGCCCGGACTGAGTGCTAACTCTATATGCTCTTACAAAAAGAATATCGGGAGCATTTCGAGCCATATATCTGTACAAGATCGGACGACATTCATTCGTCTCCATCGCGCCTGCAGACCTCCCAACTACCGTCCGATTAGACCGCGAAATAAATGGTCCACAACCTATCTATCCTGGTGGTCCGTGCACCCAAAACACTGTTCAAAACTAGGTGGTTTATATCGCACCGCCTTTCGGTGGCAAGTGGTATTCTTCAAAATGGAGCGATTCCACTCATTCCCCGCTGCGTGTCCTTGCGTTCGGCCCGAATACCTCTCTCCATCGCGCATTATTGTTGGGAAAATGACGCGCAGTGATACTCATCACAGCCATATGATCTGAGAGCCTTCATCCGATGGTCATCGCGCTTCGAAGCTGCATGGGAGTTAACACAAGCAAATCACGCCCTGGGCCCACAGTCCATCGCCTCCGATGCTTTTTAACCATCGATCTCCTCCCGAGATCGGAAGGTCAAGATCTACTCATCCCGCTTTTGAACAGCTCTCAAAGTCAGTCCTCCACGTCATCCATTCCTCGTTGTTTTGATATCGTGCCGCTTGTCCTCCAGTTTTCCTCCATGTGCTCTCTGCCACCCCAGACCTATATTTTGCTCATTTCTTCATTCCTTACGTATTTTCACATTCATTTCCGCATTTCATTATTTCTCTCTATGGTCATCCCACACTGTTGCGCTGCATTTTCTTCATCACCACCCTGCGCCTCTTGACCATTTCACTATTCTGTATGACCGCTTCCATTAACCCCGCCACATCTTCCATCCTCATATGCTTAGATTTCTTAACATTTTCTCAGGTTTTGCAGGTTTATAGCGACGGAGAATTATCATAAGTTCCAGCCTCCATTAGAAAAGCCGAGTACACTCCAAAGGACCATTTATCAGAGGCAGAATTATGGAAAAAGGATTTGGGAAGCTGTTACGACACGGATTTCATTAAAGAAGCAGGGGAAAATTTTGTCAAACCCTGCAGGGGCATTCAAGGCGCCGATTTCACAGATGGAGATATCAATGGGGCAGATAAAGAATATCAGTGATCACCAGAGAATTAAAGGCAGGTAGCTGAAGATTTTAGAGGCCTTGTCCTAGCCTTTTGAAGCAGAGTACCAAATGGAAGATCTTGCACATCATTCAGAAGATTTATACACAGAAAAAAATGTCCTCAAGGCTTTATTTCAACAGAGTTTTCTTTCTAGGCAAGGACAGATATTTTTGTGATTTTACTGCTTTGTCATGTCCCTGGAGAGACTTTTACCCAGTGCATTTATTTCAGTTAGCAGGCCACAATGTATAAACAGCACAGCATAGTCATTCAGCAGCATGGGCACAAGTGTCTTCACCATGTTGTTTTAATTATGCAAATTAAATGTTCATCACCTACCTCTTTTACTAGGTTTTGGTTTCTCCTATAAAAAACATAAAGAAACACATCGTAAGGGTTCCAGATTTTTATCAGAAAATTATGCAGTGAAGGGCATTTTGTATACATTTTATAGAACTTTTGTATGAAGGCTCAGAGCCCATAGGGTCTCAGTGAGGAGGATTTCTATCTGTCAAACAGGATTCTGGTCTTTGGTATTTCACAGTATGTAACTCTCTTTATTGTGTTATATTAATAGAACATTTCATTTCATCCATCTTTCTTGTATCATGTTTTGGAATGCAAGTGGCTCACTGATTTCTGGTATGGATTCATTATAGTTGGTGCCCATGCTCGGATCAGTCAAGCGCTTTAAATATGGCTCATGCATGATATTTTGTTCCATTACTCATCTAAACCATACTTCTGCTATGTTAGTTGCTTTGGGAGGGTGCTTTTAAAATGCTATTATAATGTATGGATTCTTAGATTGGTAAGCCCATGCATGGTGGTATTGTATATCTAGGTATCAGCTCAATGTTAACTAGTATCTTCTTAATATTTCTTTCACTAAATGCACCTTCTGATAATTTATGTCTGTGAAGTATTTCTGAATCGGCCCGCTTTGCAGTAAACTGTCTCTGAATTGTGTATTGCTTTTGTATTAGATTTCTGCATCTTGCCTCTGCAGTATCTCTTTTCTAGTGTTAGTTTCTGAGATTTTGGTCCCATTCTATTTCTTTCCCTGTTTACAGGAGATAGCATGTGAGCTGAAGCTGACAAATTCCTACATCATATTATATGCTCTTTGCTATGCTAAGATGTCCTAGGCATTGGTCTATCACAACTCTAGACTGTCTCTAGGAGCTACAACAGTGGATATGATGAATATATGATTCTATGGTGCAGAGGAAATTCACATCTTATAGGCTCTTCAGGTGAACTGGCAGTAGAATCTGTAAATGATGTGGTGGCATACAAAGTATAATTTGATGTTGTAAAGACTGTGGTGTATAGTTGGGAAACCGGGGGTTTGAATTGAGACAAAAAATTAGCTAACTTAACAGCTTCTTCAATGTCTTTAATTTTTGTAACATTTACCCTTTTCACTGGACTTTGACTTTCAGTTTTATCTGATTTAGTAGGAACTGAAATAATTTTGTGTTTTTCACTCACATAAGAGGTAAAAATAGGATTTAAAACAATTTCTTTTAAATCAGATTCAGAATTGGTTCTAAATAGTGATATTTCAAACTTTAAGTCAAATTCAATGTCTGATAAGGTTACTAATTCTTTGGGTAAAGAATCAGCTCTTTTCAGGGGTATATCAGTTTCAGAACTAACAATTTGTTTTTTTCTTTTTCCTATCTGGTCCGAATTGTCTACTATATCTGGAGGATTGGGATCAGGATTGGATCTAGTGTAATAGACTTTCTTGGGAGCCAGAATGTTTAATGGGTAAATACCCACAACCTTTAAACTTAATCTTAAAGTAGAAAAGATAGAGTTAAAGATCTTCCTTCAAGATTAAACTTAAAACTGGAGAGTGGTTAGTTCCCCAGTATGGTCGCTAGTATGTTATCACCCTAGTAATTCTTAGGTTGTGGGATGAGGAATTTTGCAGTTAAGAAAACTAGGGGTAACCAAGAACCTCTTTTAGAATTCAGGATTTGGCCTTCCTGAGTTCCAGAGAGGGATCTCTCCTAAAGATTTAACTTTGTTTTATAATGGATTTTAGGCTAGCTATGAGAGGACAGTGGGAATTGTTTTGAAAGTGTGGTAGGAATAAAAAGTGTTTCAAGCTAAACCAGAGGGATCTACCAGACCATTAGGCTATGGAGTCAACTTTCTAGGCAAGCAGAGATAAGAAATAAGACTTAAAGTGCAAATGTACTAAGGGAAGGGTATATGACCTTCTAAGGCTTTGAAGAGGCTTGGTTGATGGAATGGGTGAAATCTGAACAAAAGGGCACTTAAGAATCCTTAAGTTACAAAAAAGAAGATTGAAGGAGGGGATCAAATAGGGACCTAGAGCAATTAAGAATTCTATAGTCCGGTTATCAAGCAAAAAACATAATAATGCGAAATAGTTAAAAACAAGGAGCTTTTTATCACTAATCCTATCTAAATCTTCCTAGTTGATCATTAAAGATAGAAACACATTAAATGAACGTATGAAAACTTTTGAGAGAAAAAAAATAAAAACAGGAAAAAGACTAGACTTATCTGGTCAGCACAAGAATCCTGAGTTATGATGTCTTTAATCTCAATTCTAGTTTGTTGCTTTGTTAATTGACTCACACCAACTTCAATATATCTAGAAAAATGACTATAGTAGTCTAGATAAATTTTATTCCACATTAAATACTTCGAACGATGAAGTATTTATACAAATGAATTACTTACAAAATATCTCAAAGTTTGAGATAATGTTTCAAGGGAAAATAGGAAATATAACATAAGAAGAGGGACAGCAACAAAATAGTTCGCAAGATGTTCTCTTTTACAAGGAAATATAGAACTGATTATCCTAATCAAAATGATTTCATGATGTGCTATGAGCATTGCTAGCATTGGATGTATTATCTCGTGGAAGATAGCTTGTAGATCACTCTTTCTTTTCACTTTCAACCCTGATACTCTTTATCCTCTGATTTTCACCATTTTACTGTTGTAATTGAAAAATAACCAGCAGTAACATTATTTTTACTGTTACTCTTTTGACAATCTGATACACTTTGACCCTGAATTTTTACCCTAAGGTAACAGTAAAATATGATTTTTCATGTGATTTGCCTACTTTTTTACCTATCAAATTCACATTAGATATGTGAATTCTTGCCATTGTTGAGTTGTTGGGATCTTTGTACTCTTCAATTTTCTGTAGCTTTCATAAGCCTTTGTGTATTTAGCAAATTTTGGCTTTACTATGAACATATGCTTAATTTCATTCTCCAAAAAGAATAAATTCTCAAAATATTGAAGCATTACTTTGCCACTTGGAGATCCTTGTGGCAAAGACTTTTTAGCTTCCTCCTTAGCATGAGCTCTAATTTTATGATAATAGTCTTTTTATGGCATTAATTTTTCATTTAATGCATGAATATATGGAAGTCCTTCTTCTAGCAGCAAGTCATACTTGGCCTTGAATTTACTAATTAATATGTTCATATTGTCACATTTTTCTTCCCGATTGTTCATAATATTTCTCTTTGTTAGGACCTTTTTGATCTCAAGAATAGCCTTTGTCCTGTCTGTAATCTTCAAATATTCTAATTCTTCCCTGTTTTTACTGTTCAAGAATGATATGAGTTGAATTTCTTGTGGGGGTTTGTTGCCAATTTCCTTTTTTTTTTAATCAATTTCTGCTAAGGCAACTTGTAGCAGATCTTTTTGTTCATATATTATTTTAATAGAAGGCCATTTTGAGTGAATGCCTTCAGTGATTCTTGTTCTGTTGTTGAATAATTTTCACCTATTCTTGTAGCCTGTTAGCCTTCTTTTCATGTCCTTTGGAAGTGATCGAGGCATCTCTGTTAGATGCTTCCAGATTTTTGATTGAGCCTTTTAAATTGATTATTTCTTGATATTTTATGGACATGTCTTCCATAGCTCTAATTATTGCAGTTGTTTCCCCTACTTTATTTATCTATGATGTTGATGAGGAAGTGGCAGAGATATCTTTAGAAGTAATTGACACTGCAGTTTCCAATACTCCTTGCAGTGCCAAATGTTCTACCAAAGTTGAGGGGATAGCTGTGCTTACAGTTGGGATGACTATAGGAATGACAACTTGTTGGGATTTCTTCAAATTTTCATTTTCTTGCATGAAAGCTTCTATTTGGCTTTCCATTTCCTTTATTTGGGCTATCATCTTTAGAACAAGCTATTTTAGTTCATCATTTTCTGTCTTTTATTGAAGGATTTCTTTTGCCTGTGGATTTTCACTTTGAGGCAGTTTCAGTTGCCTTTTGAGAGCTGCTATGTCTTCATTTTTCTGTTTGATTATGGCCTTTTCCCCTTCAATGTTTGATGGGTCAGCTCCTCCTTCAATTACTATATATTTCAATGCTTTTATTCTTAAGATTTTGGCATACAATAAGGCTTTATCCAATTTCATTTGATTTTGAAGGTTTATCAGTGTTTTCTCAAGCCTGATAGAATTCATAGTCTTGTTGACTATTTTAGAATATAGCATCTCAGTATTTATTCTGTGGAATTCTATTTGGTCCAATTCATGGATAGCATCAGCATCAACTTCCAAGTCTATTTTTGAATAATCTGCAATTGTTTTTGGATCAGCCACTGTGGGCTTGAGAAATGACATCACCAATTTGTTTGAAAAGTAATCAAAAGCTGAGAGTAGTCTATCTTTATTCCCAGGATTTTCTTTAAGGAACTTGGAATATACTTCACTTTTGATTTCTTCATTATTTTCGATTTATGCAAGGCGGTTGAATTTACGATTACGTATTTGTCGAGTTCTTTGGAAGAAGAGGCATATCAACATTTGTTTGTTTATCGGCCATGACGATTGTCTTTTACTGCTGTGTTTGAGTTGGCTCAGAAACTCCTTAGGTGTTCATTTTACAATCAAGAGTAGCCTCATCATCGTTTGATGGCCATTGTTATTCATCAATATTAATTGCTTTGTCCTTTCTTCAATAGATCAATTTACTTTTCTTCTTGTGAAATTTTGAATCTCTTATCAAATAGTTTTAATTTGTGAAGCTATCACTTCCTTCTACCGCTTCTTTATGAAGAATTTGACTCTATTATTGTTTTTTGTAATACTGTGTTTGATCCAACGTTTTATGCGTTCCTTTGTTTGATTCATATCTGCAGCAGGTCATCAGAATAAAATGTTGGCTCCCACTCAAGTTTATTTGCATATTTTTCAATTTGAGGCTTGGGATCATGCAAGAAAGCAGACAATTTGCACTTCAACCTGATTTCACTTAAGACACCCTGAGGATCATAATTCCAGATAAAGCTGTATGGGAATTTATATTCTTTCAACTTGACATTAATCTCATTTGTTGCTTCTTTGTTGTTCACAATGAATGGCCCAACTTGATTTTTCAGTTTAAACTGAGTCTTTTTTCTGGAAGCCATGAAATTGACTTCATTTGCATTCAAAAGTTGCCTCAAATATTCTAGAGAAAAAATCCTTGTAGTCACAAATCTAGGCAATTTATATGGAGCCAAGAGTGCACCATATATTCTGATTTCTGTGTAGTTCTTGTATAAGTACCAATCCCCTATTTTACAGCTCTCAGATAGCTGTAAGATTCTCTTTGTTTCTTCATTAATTCTAGGGGTTTGTTCCTTGTTCAATAAATTCATGGCAGGTACTATAAACAAGTCTTTAAAGTCTGCATAGTTGTATTCCCTGTTCCATTTCCTCAAAATTGATGACCAAAATACAACTGAAAGTAAATTCCCTTCTGGATCTAGCTTTTGAAACTCAATAGGAAACTTGTCTGCTTGATAATACAAAAAGATATGAAGTAGATATGAAGTATATCTAAAGACTCCTTCTTCTGGCAATCTAAACAATTGGTAGTGCATGTTTTCTGCAATGAACTTGAAAAAGTTGTATACAATGGATGGAGGCTGGCCAGGACTCAAAGTAGATAGAAAACCCAAAATAGCAACATCAGTGAACTCATCACTGTTATATCCCAGTATGAATGATAGCATAGAGATAATCTATCTTGTTTCACTTGGAAAATCAAAGATATCAAATGGAGGATTGAGCTTAGGGATATCAACCTGTGTGGGGAGAAAAGTCTAAAAGATTTTGAATTTAGAAGCAAAATCCAAGTCCAGGTAAAGCTGAGTTAAATCCTCTATTGACAATGAAGCAGAAATGGGGTCATGGTTTAGTTGTAGCATAGAGTTTATAGATTCTGTATTGATATAAAATATGACCTCTCTATCTTTATTGACAATGCACCTTTGGTCTGGAAGATAATATGACTGACACAATCTGACAAAATCAGGGGCTGAATGAATAAGAGGGACAATGTATTTTGGTAGATTGGAATCCCAAACTGGTATATCTTTATCACTTTTCTCTACAGATTTTCCAAAACACTAGTTATAGACATCAAGTAACTTGAACTCTACTGAAGGGTCAAATATTCTGTAATCAAGATCAACAAGAGGACTATTTTCTTGCGAAGTAACTGGAGGTTGGACAGGCCTAACAACTTCAGTGGAATCAGCAGTGAGTGCAAGGGTGGGTTTATCAAGTTTAGAAAACTCAGGCTGAGGGATTTTAGTAGAGGCTTTCTTATGAGGTTTTGAGCCTCCTGATTTGGGTGTGTTGACGAGGTAAATCCCCTCTGCGGACAGAGGCGATCCCTACTAGCCCAGCAGGGGTCTAGCAACAATCAAACAATGTTATGACGCAAGTTCCTAGTTACGAATGAAAGACTAGAGATAGAAGCCTACCTGGATTCCAACGCTATGATCTGAAGGAGAAGCGTCCCCGTCCCTCAGCCTCGGCAGATCACAATCCTTCCACGATCTCCGCGGATGAACACCTGCACACAGAAGAAGCAAACATATACAAGCATAAAATCCAGCATACGTAACTAAACATCAGTCAGAAAGGATGTTACTCGCATTAACATGATGGAAAACAGAGTGGAACCATAATCATAATCATCTATTAAATAATAAACGAAGGGAGATTACAACCAAGTTCTGACGTCGCGGTCTCCTTCGGATGGGTCTCCAGCCGTTCACGTCTCGCAAAGCTCGCCAAGGAAAGGGAAAACCTCTCCTGAGTCTCTCGACGATGGTCTCCTTACTTGAGTCGGCCTTAAGGGAGAAAGAGGGCTCTTTACGGCACAAAGGCTCTTGGGAATATGGAGATTCAAAGCTTAGGCACTTCAAGACTAGCTTGCCATGGGATTGAGCAGGCTTTTATAGATGGGGAAGGAGGGAGTTGGGACCCCTATTATCATGGGATTGGCCCTATCAACAAGGAAGGTTCCATGGGAGGTGGCAAAACCACTTCCCTTCCATAGAACTCCCGCAGCCAAACCTCCCAACTCAAGATAGGTAATGGTTCTGAGTTTGTTGGAACTCAACTTCCGCCATCTTTATTTAAAAAACACTCCTTAAATTGGCTGGCGCGACCACTGCTCTGGGACAGAGCGCCAGGTGGCGCGGCCTCTTTGCAGGATTTCCCCCATTGGCGCGAGTACTGAACTGTCTGACCGCGCCAATGCAAAAAAGAGGTGTTTTTCATGATTTTTGCAAGGAGATGTCTTAAGGGAAATTATAGCTCATGCTTAGAGGAATGCTTTGATGATGGTTTCAAGGCATGACAATGTTCACAGGTCACAAAATGGGTCCTCCATTGTGCGGGACAGGGAATGGTAGGGACGGTGACAAATTACTGCACTCAAAATGGCAATCGAATGGAAGGAACGAGAGCAGGGAGAAGAGGATGAACAGGCCATGCAAAGCCAAGCTTGCATGAATGCACTTAGAGACTGTGGATTGAAAAATTTCTTCCTCACACCATGTTTACGAGCTCAGCCCGAGCTCCTCCAGTATCTAATCAGTATCTGGGATGAAAATGAACAGGTGTTCAGGTTACGAGACCAGGTGTTAGAACTGGAGGTCACCGATGTTTACTTTATCACTGGATTGTCCCGCAGAGGTCCAATCCCTGTATTGACCGGAAGCAGACCATCTGGGGAAAAGATGGAAGAAGTGATGGCACCGGTGTGCCGAGGGGCACAAACAGGATCAAGAAGCAAGAAGGTGGACATCCACACTATCCCTGATCTGGCACTAAGAGTAGTTCTCCATACCATCACGCGGGCTGCTGGGTCGCAGGCACCGCACGAGGCCACAAAGGCCCAACTCTTGCTGGCCTCAGAATGCATGGGTCTCTGACTGTATGACTGGGCAACAGCTGTAACGATCAACATGAAAAGGCAGCTCACAAAGTGCAAACAGGGGAAACTGAAACAGTTCGGTTATGGTTCCATCTTGGTATTGTTCATTCTGGAACGCTTACCAATCTTCCAGGGCCAAGGGGCCGCAGTGGCGAGTCCGATACCACGAGAGCCACGAATGGTTCGCTGGGCAGCATTGATGCCCAGATCTGGAGGTGGCCAACAGATGTCCTGGAGGCCAGAGTTTTTTAGGTGGTTACGGCGCCAACTGATTGTCGTGGAAGACTGGCCCTATTCAGGAACTGACTTTACCGGGGACCCAGATCTCCCACTGCCAGAAGGAGACGACTGGGACGAGGAGTTGGGTAAGACCTCATATTTTGATTTTATGTTTATATGTTTTTTTTTGTTAATACACATTCGCCTGAACACAATCCTATATGCATGCAGATGTGGGACCTGAGAGACCAGCTGGGATGTCTCCAATCTCCCGGAGGACACAACTTGCCCCTGAGATTCAGGGAGAAGGCACCGGAGGAGAGGAGCTGATCCAGAACCTCGAGGGGATTGCCCACGAGATCCCAGACTATGCCCGGCTAGCAGACGTACCGATGGCATACCAGCGCCACACGGTGGGAGTTCCGAGTCGGATCCACCGAATCCTGAGGCGCTTAGTGCGTGCCGTGACGTGCTATCATGAGTACCATGCGGATTAGTCCTTAGGATTTATAGCACACCTATTTTTTGAGAGACATACCGTCTCCGGATGTATTAAGACGATTATGTATATTTTTTGAGTTTTATGTGACACACTCTATGTAAACATTTCGATATCTATATATATACATATCTATTTCTGGATGAGTCTTTCTTTACATGTGATGATGATTTATAAATTGCGCAAATGTCTGTCTAATACCAAATTTGCTACTGCATCTGTTAATGTATTCAAATGCCTTGGTATATGATGATATGTAATGTAGACAAAATTATTTTCTAGTAATCGAATACGCAAATACAGACGTAAAATGGACGGGTTCCTTACCGAATAGTGTCCGTTCAATTGTAACACTACAAGTTGCGAATCTAGGTACACGAGCAATTCACGAATACCAAGGTTTACTGCCTCGGTTAATAATTCCAACACGGCACTATATTCCGCGATGTTGTTCGTGGTACGTCCTAGACACACACCTTGCAGGTCAATCAACTCACCAGCAGGATCGTAGATTACCCAGGCTGCGGAAGACAGATTCCTAGTACTGCGGGAGGCACCATCCGTGAAACCAACAAATGGATGAATAGACATCTGCACAACCAGGAAGACCCGATCAGCAGAAAGATGTTTACAAAGCACACCACACTATGCACACAAATGACAATCACACACCTATGTACACACACCACACCATGAAATCACTTCACGCATAGTACTTTTTAAGGTACAACCCATTTCTGGGCTGTGCCAGCGGAACTCCTTCGTAATCTATAAGCTCGTAGGCCCCATTTTTCAAAACGCGCTTTACTATATAGGGCCCGTGCCACATAGGCTGGAGTTTACCGGCTCCAAGCTTATCATGTGCCTGATCGTACAAGAGGACGAGGTCTCCTTCGATGAAAGAACGGGGAGAAACAGATTGATCAAAATGAGTCTTGACCCTCTTCTTTTGTGCTTCGATGATCAAAGCAGCTAGACGACGGGTTTCATCCAACCGTTCGAGATATAGAAGACGTTCTTCCTCAGGAGAAGTATCCGGTAAGAGCTCCACAACTAATTTAAGCGAAGGAATCTCACATTCAACCGGCAGAGTAGCTTCCAGACCATACACCAATTGGAATGGTGTGAATCCGGTTGCACTCTTAGCAGATGTTCGGTATGCCCAGAGAGCTGAGAACAGTTGGAGATGCCAACTGGATTTATGAATCCCAACTATTCGCTGAAGCATAGTGACCAAAACCTTGTTCACCGCTTCAACCTGACCATTCGCTTGAGGGTAGTATGGTGTTGAGCTGTCGTGACGCAAGCCCAACGTTGAAGTCAGCTCCACCATCATGTAATCGCGGAAATGAGTACCGTGATCAGTGACAATGGCTTGAGGAACCCTGAACCGTGCAATAACGTGGTTGAATAGAAATGAAGCAGCCGTTTTCCCGTCAGCAGCTAGTGTAGGCATCGCCTCGGCCCACTTAGTGAAGTAGTCGACGGCGACAATGATATACGCATGCCCCCCGGCCGAGTGAGGGTGACACGTCATGAAATCCACGCCCCACTTTGCAAAAGGGCCGATGGTAATCACGGGATGCAATGGCAACGGCGGCGCGCGCATCTTGCACTGAAATATCTGGCACGGATGACATTTACGGACTGCAGTGATACAATCCTTGAATATGGAAGGCCAGAAATAACCTGCACGCAGAATCTTCTGGGCAGTAGCATACCCGGACATATGTCCGCCACAGGCGCCACTGTGGCAGTCATTCAGAACCTTTTCAGCTTCCTCCAAGGTAAGGCATCGTCGAAGCACCGAATCTACTCCAATGCGATATAAGGTATCTCCTACTATACGGTAGGGTTGGGACTGGTGCCGAATCCAACGGCGGGCAGCTTTATCCAACTCAGACCGAAATGTCACGGTCTGAAGATACACTATAATGTCACCGTACCAAGGATCACGAGTATCGATGAGAAAAAGTGTTTCGTCCGGTATATGGTCTTCAGAGTGTGAGGGAACAGAGTCTGTAGGGAGAGAACATATCAAATCCGCGAAGACCAGTGATTTAGTTGACTTGGCAGTGGTGAATTCCAAGTCAAACTCCTGTAGGATCATGATCCATTTGGAGTACTTGCCCCCTAGTAACTATCTAGAAAGAATATACGTCATAGGGTTGCAGTCTGAAACCACTGTTATCGTGCGCAAAAGGATGTAATGGCGAAAGCGTTGTACGGCGTGTACTGCTGCTAAGGCCAACTTCTCGACATGTGCATAACGCGTCTCCGGGTC
Organism: Pinus albicaulis; assembly: GCA_034641835.2. Lineage (NCBI taxonomy): Eukaryota > Viridiplantae > Streptophyta > Pinopsida > Pinales > Pinaceae > Pinus > Pinus albicaulis. Next base: position 295,847,733 of record CM076578.1, read on the forward strand.
GAGAAGGTTCCGAGACAGGTAATAAACAACATGTTCATCACCATGATCATCATCTTGCACCAAGACCATGGCTATGGTGCTGAATGCGGCAGCTAGATACAAAGTGAAGTCGCGGTGGTAGTCCGGAGGACGAAGCAACGGAGCGTTGACAAGCAACGTCTTCAGCTTCTCAAAGGATTCCTGAGCAATTTCGTCCCAGTGAAAGGGAACATTCTGCTTTAACAAACGAGTGAATCCTTTAGCCACCTCGGCATAATTCGGGATAAAGCGCCTAAGAAAATTCGATTTCCCTTGAAGACTCTGTAACTGATACAGGGAGGAGGGTGATGGGAGATTTACAATGGCCTCGACCTTTAGAGGGTCAAGGCGAATTCCTTCTTTCGAGACTATAAAGCCTAGAAGACGGCCAGAATCAACGCAGAAGACACAGTTATGAGGATTGAGCCTGATATTGTAGCATCTGTAACGAAGAAAGACCTGGCGGAGATGCTCAGGATGGTCCTCTCGCTTGCCCGAATGGGCTGGCAAGTCATCCAGATAAGGCTGGACGATATGGCGAATGTCATGAAAAGCGTAGGACATCGCTCGCTGAAATGTGGCTCCAGCGTTTTTTAAGCCGAACGGGAGTTTTTTGTATGCAAAAGTGCCCCACGGACAGATGGATGTGGTCTTATGTTGATCCTCAGGTGCAATATTGATTTGGTTATAGCCTGAGAAACCGTCCATTAAGGAATAGATCTCACTCCCGGCACATTCGTCGATGATCTGGTCGATGAACGGAGTGGGATAATTATCCTTTGGACAGGCGCGATTGATGTCGCAATAATCCACACAGACTCGAATTGTACCCTGCTTTTTATCGACAGGGACAATGTTGGACACCCATTCTGTAAGGGGAATAGGATAAATAAACCTCGCATTCAGAAGTTTTTCAACTTCTGCCTTGATGGCGGCGGCTTTCCGAGGATGCATGGGACGTAAGCGTTGGCGCACGGGTTTCGCCCCTGGGTAGGTTGGAATCTCGTGCACGACAATACTAGGATCAATTCCCGGCATTTCCTCGTAGGACCATGCGAAAACATCCCTGAATTCTTTGAAAAGATCAGTATAGACCTGAATCTCTCCGGGAGAACATGTCACACCCACATGAATATTCTCAACAATCCCCGGTTTAATGGAGATGTTGATTGGAATCGTTTGAGTAATGTTACTCAGATTACCCTCCGAAAAGACCTCGTGTGTCAAGATCGGTGTTTGAAGAGGAGGGGAAGGAACCTGAGTAGCATAACGCTCCAGACAATTAGTCATTGCCCCCAAGCTGGGCATAAATGAGGAGCGATGATGTCCATCGCCCCAGGGCAGCTCCTCAAGAGACAAAGTTTCAATGATAGCCTCATCCGAGGGAAAAGTCTCTCTGAGAGGATCAGGTGAATCAGCCTAACCAAGCCAGGGGGTTTGCGAGTAGACGTCGAGAGCCATGCTCATCGGAGCATGCTGAGGAGGTGGAGGATCCGACGCAGCAACAATCTCACAGTAGCTGATCTCTACTGGCATTAAAGGCATGGATTCTCCAAACTCATATACCTGCTCAGGTGTAGGAATAAGCCAGGGGTCATCGGACCTGGACAACATGTTGACTTGAGCGGTATTCGGTGGCGGTGCGGGGAATATACCCATGAGGACTGGGTCTTTGAAGAGACCAGGTCCTACACTGTCTGGGGGATTCAGAATTTGATCCACGTATGGCACGTTGTTCTCAGAGTTGGAGGTGAAAAATGACAACTGATCCACTGTGAAAATCTTGCCCTCGTGAGGGAACTTAATGAATCGAAAGACGGTAGACGGCACGCAGAGCATGGCATGGGTCCAGCTGCGGCCAAGAAGTATATTGTAGTTGAGTTTAGCATCAACTACTTCCACTTCCACGTTGACAGTTTTTCCCTGTAATGTGATCGCAAGAATCTCGAGAACGCCCAGGGGTTTAGATTCCCGACCATCAAATGCCTCAAGGGCATTGGGATATGACGACAAAGCTGGAGAGCCGATGGCCTTCCAGCAGGCAGAGGACATAACACAAGTAGATGCACCTTCATCTACGACGGCCCTATGAATGTTCAGACCGTTAATCCCGACTTGAATGACCAAAGCGATTTGATGTGGAAGCCGGGGAGTAAAATTCTCCAGATCGAAGGTGAGAAGGCTCGAGTCGGTGGGATCGATGCCACCGATAGCAGACAGTAAAGCCTTCCGTTGTGAAGGACAGCTTTGAAGAACCTCAAGTGCAGACATGGCACATGGCGCTTGTGCCAGATCCTCAACAATGCTGTAATGTTGAGCGGCACGAGCGTTCGGATTATAAGAGGATCTCCGAAGAACACCCTTGGGGGGTGGCTTCACAACGGGTTCGAGAGTCAACTTCTCGATTTCCAATGGACTAGAAACAGGTGGGGGAGGCGGCCCATCCGCAACTGCCTTCCCGGGTGCCTGTTGCTGTCCACTGTAATCCTTCGACCGCGTAGCGATAGTGATAGGTGCATTACTCTTCATCATGAAAACCTGAGACCCAAACAGTGTAGATGGTGAAGCCTGTTCGACCATCTGGGTCTGCTGAGATGGAAATGGCTTTTTCAAAACAGCCGAAGTACCTTTAGCGCCTTTAAGAAGTTGACTAACCTCGGACCGTCGTGGACAATCCTTAGTATAATGGTCCTCTTCACAGATGAGGCAAGGGAACTTCGGTTTACGCTGGGAGCCATCCTCAGTTCGAGTTTTAGATTCTGGTTTTGGGGCATCAGATTTTGATTTTCCTTTGCCCTTCTTCTTCCCCTTGGAGGATTTGTCCGCAGGATTGGCCTGAACGGCATTCACCTCCGTGGTTTTACCAAAATCGGATGAGGCGGGATTAGCAGAGGTATGGTTGGAAGAATTAGCCTTCTGCTTCCCATTCGAAGCCTTCTTCGAATTTTGAGAGACAGAACCAATGACGTCGTCTACCGTGGGGGTAGGCAGAGCCTTAGAGGTCCCGGGCCATGGAGCATCATTCAAGATGTCATAAAGCGTGCCAGACTGTGAATAAACAAGATCCAAGTACTGGGCACGCGCGATATCTTGCTCCTCTGTCACACATGCTCCCATCGCGATATCCTGAGCGATTTTATTCACAAAGGAGGTAGTGAACCAGTGAGTCAAAATCTGATCAGGTATGTGAAATTTGATCAGTCGACGACGCCGCCGCCACTCATGAATGTGATCTGAGATGTGAGTGGCTGTGTCCTGCTTCAGAGAAGTCAGGAGGTGCGTCCCGGCCTCATACTGGACCGGTAACTGGAAGTGCGTGAGGAAAGCCATGGCTAAAGAGTTGAAATCTTGGAAAATGCCATGGGGTAACTCTATGTACCACTTAGCAGCAGCTCCTGTTAAAGTACGCTGGAAAAGACGCAAACGGATCGAATCGTCAACCCAAGAGTTAGACGAACACCAGAGGTGATACGTCATCACATGCGCCTGGGGGTCTTCCCCAGCTTTTCCCTCAAACTTGGGACAGTCGCCTGGTATCTTGGTGGGAACCGGAGGCCAATATGGATTATGTAAAATCGGATCATTGGTCAACTTCGAAACGTCCGGCAGTTCCAAGGTAGCCAGGAACGGCAATGGAGGGTTAACTGCCATGCCAGTCCCAGGATGAGGTCCGGGACCCATACTCCATGATGGTTGTGAATATCCCTGCCCCCACGGGTTCTGTCCTGTAGGATTCTGACCGTAGGGGGCATAGTTCGTATAACCAGACTGATTTGGATGCTGGTAACCATAGTGCGGGGCTTGGTAACCAGGATACGGACCCTGATTAGGCGTCGGCCCCGTATAAGCAGCGTTTGGATTTCACTGCTGAGTGTAGGTGTAACCGGGAGGAGGAGGATAATACAGAGGGCCTCTGGGGTGGTTATATTTCGGTTGAGACTGACCATGCGGATAATAACCACTCTGAGGGTAAGTAGGCTGCTGAAAAGTGGAACCCTGCGGAGCCTGATACGTAGGGCGTAGCTGTTGATTTGGCTGCGGCATTGAATGCACAGGCTGCTGAGCAGAGTGGACGGAATGAGAGGGCTGCCCTGAATGAACAGGTTGGCCCGAGTGAGAGGGTTGGCCCGAATGACCAGGCTGACCCGGATAAACAGGAGGCCCCGGTTGCGCAGGTTGACCTGGTTGTAAGTGAGCCCCAGGTTGCACCGGATGGACTGGTTGGCCTGGAGGCGGAACACCGGGTTGTACCAGATGAGCTGGTTGGCCTGGTGGTGGAACAAGACTAGGTGGTTGCTGGAAACCGGTTTGACCTGAGGCAGAACCATAGGATGGTCCTGGCTGATATGCAACGTTAGAAATGACAGGGTACTGCGGTTGCATCAGTAAAGAAGGCTGGATTTGCCCCCCAGGACCATAGGCCGGTCCCGGTTGATACCCCGGCTCAGGCTGAGCAGGTTGACTAGCAGGGCTATAATATGGTCCTTGCGGATTGTACGATGGCCCTTGCTGGCCCACAGGGTAACCTTGAATGGGCTACCCCTGTGGATCATACAGATAGATAGGTTGGCCTGCAGGTTGGCCTTGGAAAGGTTGTCCCTATGGGTTATGAGCCTGGTTGTATGGTAAACCTTGAGCATACAGATAAGCCTCAGGAGCGGGAAGGCGCAAAACCTCCCCATGCTCGTCAAACTGACCCGGGAAAGCATACACGGGAGTACCATCCTGTGCATAGTGTGAAAAGAAAGATCAATAAGGATCTTGGGGAAACGGACCAGCTTCGACGTTCGGCTGTTGCAACGACAACCGATACTCCTCCGGAGAGATATTCTCCGGTATAGCAGTAGCTAGATAAACATCTTCCGGAGTTGGCCCAACCCTGGTAGCAGATGCTGAGACAACAGAAGAAGAGGCAGCCACACAAACAGTGGGCCGAACGGGAACAGAAGTAACGGGCGTCGAAGGGGACACCCCGGGTGTAGTAACAGCTGGCCTTGAAGCGGGAGATGATATTCTCATAGAGGCTGCAGCTGAAATGATCTGACCCAGAGATCTATATCCCTGTGGTAAAGAAGGATTGGCTGTCGACATGGTAGCCAGTTCAGAGTCGTCTCCCTCAAACAATCTATGCGGGATGCGCTGATAGTCGTCAGACACCGGAATTTCCTCACCAGAATCACTCATGGTTGATCCTGCCGTTAAATCACGCAGAAGACAGCGAGGACTAGGAGGAAAAACAGCAGCAACAAACGGCGAACCCGATGTAAGAGAAAGGAAATCAGCTCCCAATCTCAATTCAGACATAGGGTCCGAAAAGGGCCAATTGAACTCAACTGGTCCTCCAAAGGGTTGCTCAGCGAGAACCGGTCCCCCGTCGGGAAACTCGGAAACAACAGGCTGCTGTGGTCCAACAGAAGAGTTAGAAGCTTCTAAAGAATCGTCCGTGTAAGGACTACCAGTAGACGAAACCGAAGGTTCCGCCACTGTGGCAAAAGACCAGAGAAAAAGAGCAAACACACACACGGGCTGAAAACGAGTTAAGACACACGATCAAACGATCAACAAGAAATGTCTAAATGGGTGTGTAATCGTGGGAGATTAATTTTACCACATTGGAAAGTAAGAAATTCTACTGTTTCATGTTTTAAGAGTCGAGAAACAGTAAAAAAGATGACTCTATCTCTTTCAGATTTGACACAAGCGTGAAAGGACAAGCGCTTGAGAATATTTTCAAGTTTAGGGAGTCAGAAAAGACCAAATGACTGCTCAGGAAAACTAGGCACAAAGGGTGTACCAAATATCCGTGAACTGCAATATACACCTTGGTTTCAATAATGAAACAGAAATCGACCAAGGACTTTCCGTACGTGCAGGTAGTCTCCCCGAATGCTGTGTTCGGTGTATCACGGGTATAGGGCGGCAGACTCGGCTTTCTGTGGATAAAGGATTGAAAACCTAGAGGGGTCTCCCTTTATATACGCGACGGTACGAGGAGCGCAAGTCCGTACTAGCGCTGTCTAAAGCCAACAGGCGAACGACAGCTGCTAGGTTTAACGACGCCGGAACACGTCTCTAGCCTAGACCTTCTAAATATGTTTCGTTAAGTTCCAATGCTACCTTAGGTTAATTGAATAAATTTTACAGTTGATCTTCAATTAAGTTTCAATTTTCAGGCCCTATCGCATGTAGCGTCTCAAAAGACTCCTAAATGCAAAGCTATATGCCACAGTGCAACATTTCGTTCAATGAAAACTAATATTAGAGAAGAGTTGAGAGCTTTTAAACAAACGAAATGAACGGAAGACAAACAATGAGATCTCTAATGCAACTAATGAAATTGAAAACTTTTCATTCAAATCACTAAACACTAGCAAAAGTGAAAATATTACAATTTGCACTAATTCAACAAAAGCAAAAGAGATATATATATATTTTTTATTTTCAAATGTTTAATAGCTAATGTGCACTAAAAAAACTTGAAAACAAACGGAACAATTTGAGAAATGATATTCAAGAAAGCAAAACAAACAAATCTCACTCAACAAGACAAGCAATCAGATCCCAAACCGACCAAAGTCTCTCAAAACGAATAAAAGACTCAACAGCTCCCAATGGACCGTGTGATCTAGGTCCAAAGAAAGATCAAACGAATTTCGAATGAAGGAATGAACAATCACCCAAAAATCGCAATAAAACAATCAACAACTACTAAGAGGATGTGGAGAATCAATCAGACAGTTGACAGGGCAACCAAAACACCAAAACTCCCAAGGAGGGCTCGATACACTAAGCCACTAGATGCCCCAGGGCTTGAAACGTGAAATCGATAGATAAAAGCAAACAACCAAAGGACAGAGGTGAATTCCCAGTCAAACGGGACTCCAACACACTTAGGCAGTCGGAAAATCAAGAAGACAAACACTGATCAAACCCAGAGAGCTCAAAAATGAGAAAACTCAAAAATCTTACAGGGGTGGCGCGACTGTAATAAGGAAACTGGCGCCAGAAAGCAATTGGCGCGGGCTAAACAAAAGCAACATGTGCCAATTGGCACGACTGTCGGGTTAAAAACCGCGCCAGTCGAGTTTCTCAGCAAAAATTAAAAAAGAGCTACTCCAGAAGCAGATCAATGCAAACTAAGCAAACCAAGAAGTCAAAAAAAGTGAAAGAATCCAACCCAGAAGGCTGATCAAGCAAGGAAAACCATAAAACAATCAAGGCGAGACAATATAAGCAAGACAACGAAATCTGGACGCTCCCCAGCGGAGTCGCCAAATTGTTGACGAGGTAAATCCCCTCTGCGGACAGAGGCGATCCCTACTAGCCCAGCAGGGGTCTAGCAACAATCAAACAATGTTATGACGCAAGTTCCTAGTTACGAATGAAATACTAGAGATAGAAGCCTACCTGGATTCCAACGCTATGATCTGAAGGAGAAGCGTCCCCGTCCCTCAGCCTCGGCAGATCACAATCCTTCCACGATCTCCGCGGATGAACACCTGCACACAGAAGAAGCAAACAAATACAAGCATAAAATCCAGCATACGTAACTAAACATCAGTCAGAAAGGATGTTACTCGCATTAACATGATGGAAAACAAAGTGGAACCATAATCATAATCATCTATTAAATAATAAACGAAGGGAGATTACAACCAAGTTCTGACGTCGCGGTCTCCTTCGAATGGGTCTCCAGCTGTTCACGTCTCGCAAAGCTCGCCAAGGAAAGGGTAAACCTCTCCTGAGTCTCTCGACGATGGTCTCCTTACTTGAGTCGGCCTTAAGGGAGAAAGAGGGCTCTTTATGGCACAAAGGCTCTTGGGAATATGGAGATTCAAAGCTTAGGCACTTCAAGACTAGCTTGCCATGGGATTGAGCAGGCTTTTATAGATGGGGAAGGAGGGAGTTGGGACCCCTATTATCATGGGATTGGCCCTATCAACAAGGAAGGTTCCATGGGAGGTGGCAAAACCACTTCCCTTCCATAGAACTCCCGCAGCCAAACCTCCCAACTCAAGATAGGTAATGGTTCTGAGTTTGTTGGAACTCAACTTCCGCCATATTTATTTAAAAAACACTCCTTAAATTGGCTGGCACGACCACTGCTCTGGGACAGAGCGCCAGGTGGCACGGCCTCTTTGCAGGATTTCTCCCATTGGCGCGAGCTCTGAACTGTCTGCCCGCACCAATGCAAAAAGAGGTGTTTTTCATGATTTTTGCAAGGAGATGTCTTAAGGGCAATTATAGCTCATGCTTAGAGGAATGCTTTGATGATGGTTTCAAGGCATGACAATGTTCACAGGTCACAAAATGGGTCCTCCATTGTGCGGGACGGGGAATGGTAGGGACGGTGACAAATTACTGTGTAACAGGGTGTTACTTGTTTATTAGTCATTTTTAACTGAACATAGCAAGCTTAAACTATTTGCTAAGTTATTCTTTTGGAAACAAGGGGATTTTGAAGGATTTCTCTGGTGAAATAGGTTTCTGAGCAGGGTTCTAGATGGAAAAAAGGATTTTTAATGCTCAAAGGATGATTTTGATTGATTTCAGTAGTGAAAAACACTCAAGGAGTGGGAAAAAATGGCTATAATGGAAATGAGGGATTCTGGGAAAAAATTGACAGGGTTTCCCCTGTACTTTGGATGTTTTTTTGCAATCTATGTGTGGATAATTCAGTTAATTAAAGGAAATGACTAGTAAAATGTTGTTTTTTCCTTTAAAATTGAAGCTTTTATGGATGAGATTGATGAAAAATACCTTTACAGGTATAATTGCAGTCATTTGAGTTGCAGGTGCTTTCAAAGTCTTCAATTTTGGTGAATTAGGCTCTCAAGGGGTACAGTGGCTCTCTATGATTGAATTACAGAGAAAATGGTTATTTAACCGGTCATTGGTTCACTGGTAGGCTTGCAAATAGACATAGGAGGCTTCTGCAAAGGTTTTCACAGGTTATCAAATGCGAATAGGTGAAAAGTAATGAAAGCCGTAAGTTTTAATGTGTTAAACCTTAAGCCAAATCAAGGTTTAATGGCATTTATTTCATATACTGGTGGGAGAGGTTTTGGATTGGGATGGCAGTTTATTGCGCGGCTCTGAAGTGATAAGTGGTATTTTGCTTTTTGAACGCGATTCAATCAAATATTGACACGTCGATATGGGGTGGTTTGGGAAAACCACCCATATCGCGCAAATTTTATAAAACATCGATCGATCACTTTATGTGCGCGATATAGATTATTGGCCATCGGATTTGGCTTTGACAAGCGAAAGGTCATGATTAAAATAAAAGGTGCAGGGAAAAGAAAGTCATCGAGATCATTTAGGGCCATCGGATTAATGGAATGATGATGATCGAATGGGTAATACTCAACGCGATTAGGGAGGATGGGAATAAAATGGAATAATCACGTTTGTTTGGGACCGTTGATTTAAATGGATTTAGAGATCGAAGGATTAAAATTCAACCTGATGTGAAAAGGATTTTAATGAGTTTTATACACAAATCAAACTTTTTCCAATGAAAAAAGTGATCGGGAGGGGTTTTTTTAAAAGGGCTTAACCTGGGGTTAATGCTGCAGTAAGAGGATGTGTATCGAGGAATTGGGTTAGGTTGTATCCTTAACCTTGGGTAAAGGGAATCGGGGAAGGAGAAATAAGAAAAGGGGATAGGCTTTATTTGAAGTTTAGTTTAAACAAAACTTAATTATTTTTGTTTTTTTAAACACATAATTAAACATGTTTAAAGACTTTTTCATATAATTTTATTATATAGTAATTCAATCAAGGTGATTTAGTTACCATAGGGAGCGGGATTATACATAAATATATGTTTTAGCCAAAGGGGTTGTAATGTGGGTGTTTTATTTAAACATGTGGGGATTAAATAACTTTGGCTAAAGTTATAATATATGGGCCTTTGAGGCTATTTATATAAAAGGAGTTATTTAATAGAAAAAGGTTATTTCTATAGGGAGTTAATATATAAGTTAAAGTTAATATGACAGTAGGACAAGGTATACTCAAAATACATAAACATAACAAGTAAAGTGAAGTTAAAAGACAATTTTCATTAATCTTATCACTTTAACTGAAGATATAATGTAATTTTGAGGGTTTAATGCTTTCAAATGATGTAGGAAGTTAATCAAATGGGAATTATAATGTCTTTAAGTAAAAATAAGGTTTTACTTAGGATTATTCAGGGGGATGAATGCATGAAATGGAATTATGATGTGATTTTGGGGATTAATATAGACATTTTACACTTTCAATTGATCAGTCATAGAGCCTTGGGTCCGGTCCCAACAAAAGTCAAGGAAATGCCTTGAGACTTTCTGACTGATAGTTTAGACTGTTTCATGACTATGGGAAGGGGAAGTTAGTTATTTTTCATCCCATCATGAATGATATTTACATTGATACTTTTCACCTTCTTTTACCTACCCATACCATGCTAACATTTTTTCTTCCTTTGTAGTAAGGTGCATTTGAGCTAGCAACCTTCACAGCATTTATTCTTTCTGAAAGCAAATAAAAATATCTATTTCTACACTTATTTCATCCATGAATCCAGATTAAACTGTTGGATTCACTTTATTTCTTTACCTAACTACTGAATTGTCATGATTAAACTGTATGAAAATTCATTATTCTCTATCTACAACAAGTGAAATTGAAACATGAAAAGTCAAGATTAAACTATTTAACTCATCATGGACTATGGCATTTATTGACACTCTTCCATAGTCAAAAGGTAAAAGGTAGTGGCATTTATGCTTGCACACTTTCATGTTTTATTCATTTTTCTTTTGGGGTCTTTTATTTTTTCTAAGTCATTTGATTTTTCTTTTAGGACTTTTTACCCTCTTTTTTTTTTTTTTTTTACAAAATATGTGAATACAACTTGCAGAAGGCAAAGTATGTACAGATTTACAATATTACCAACAATCAAGTCAAAATTATGAATCCTATATTATAGGTCACTAACAGTCCCCATCTACTACCTCATCTTTCTTACCTCCTCTTTGCCGATCAAGTGCATCAAGTGTGAAGTGATCCTAGGGATACTCCATCAATAAACCCCAGCTCCAAAGTGGCAATGCTATTGGCCTATGCAAATAGGCTCCCTCCAACTCATGGCTCCAATATTTGACATGCCGAATGTCAAAGGCATCTCCCATAATGATGCTACACATAAGAAGTCTATTCCATGGGAAAAGTACCTCTTGAACATCTAAGACCAAGGAGTAGCCCCTTTGCACTGTGATAGTTCCATCTTCTACTCCCGCAACATCATGAAAACTGTGAGAGCAAATCTGCCCTTGCTCTCCCAAGAACATCCCAAGCAACAAAACCTTATGCTGCCTCCTCATACTTCCATCATCCAAATCATGTAGTGAAAACATGGTGATTGAAATGAAGAATGTTATGTCAACACAATGTGTCCATACTCTTTGCTACCCCATGATGCAATTATCCTGCCACATACCCTTGGAAAGAGGATGATGACCAAACTCTTTCAAGAGTAACCAATGCAGCCAAGCCTCCTGCTGCTCGGTATCATAGATTTGCAAGTAGCTTTCTAGCTTCTTGCTCATCATCCACACCCATCCATCCACATGTGGGTGCCTTCCATCTTTTTTTTCCTTAGCACTCTCCCAAGAAAGACTTTCATTCTCCCAAATCAGATTTCTGCTCTTGCATTTCATGGGATGTTGAAATGCAATATTCTCAAGGATCAATTTGATCCCATAAGGACCCAAATAGGTGATAGGAAAAAACCTCGCATCATGATGTGTATGGCTCAAGAAGTGTCCAACACACACATGAGAGATGTTATCCATCCAAAGATGTCTTCCATCATCTATCTGTTCCTCCTTGAATCCATGAAGATCTAAGTGTGAGAAGGAAAGAGCCTCCTCAGACTATTGAAGAACTTTGCACTTCATGACGTGTTGAAGTGCACCTCCAATGAAATCTCTCCATGTGATTTCCTCCTCATGCACGACCTTCCAAAACCAAAGAGGCCTTGGATCTGTTGCAAGTAGAAGTTTCTCTTTGAGTTGGGGAGTGCTCATTGAGAAGGTGTCATCTAGAAAGGAGAAAGGGTTTCTCACTTCAAGATGTCTACCATCTACCATTCCTTCCTCCATTTCTTCATGAATGAAGCTGCCATGTGAATGCTCCCATAAGGCATGGGTCCTATTTTCTTCATCACTACCTTTGTACAGTGCAGTGCAACTCTATTTCTCTAAATCAACAACATGCAAAGATGTAGATCCATTGATATGATTTGTTGAAATAAAAAGAGATGGAAATTCAAGAATACCTTGGTGAGATGTATAAGCAAGAGCTCCTTTCTCAAATATGTTGTCTTCCTTCACTGCTGAACATGAAGGCTGCTCCTCCAAGGTTGTGACAGCGCTGATACATGCTTCCTCAAGTGGTGGTGAGGATCTCTCTTCCTCTAGCTGAATGAACTGTGGTAAAGCTAGAGTCTCCTTGGAGGCTCTAGATTTAGCTTTGTATTCAGAAAGGTATTCACTTAGAATCTCAGATTCCAAGTGTCCTCTATGTCTCTTGTCTTTTCCTCTTTGAGAATAGGAAGTGCATGGCTCTTCCTCTTCTTGAAACCCTCTAGGAGTTTCACTACAACTCTTCATCTTCTTAACCTCCTTGGGGAGGTATTTCTTGGATCTAAAAAGTGATGAGATCAAACTAATTCTCTTCATCATCTTTATCTTTGTCTTGAGACTCAAAGTCTGAGCCAAGAAATATTCTTCAATACCACTGTAATATCCCAAAATAGGGAATTTCTACAACAAATAGAATATCTGAAGATATTCTAAAGTTGGAGCTTCAAAAAATCATGAGCTTAGCAATGTAAATTAGTTCATTATATGTAAAATAACATCTTAGCATAATATGTATAGATATCAATAAGAATATGGCCTTCGTACTCCTTCCCAAGTGGGGAAATGCAACAATATAGGGCATAAAACAATTGTCTTCAGAAAATAATGCTATATATATGGAAAAGGGGACTTGGATCCCTTATAATACACAGTATGTCGCTCAAATCCAGAATTGGAGCTGAAACAAATCTTTCTAGGAGGGTTAAACAGATCTCCCCAAATCTAGTGCAGCTGGAAATACCTCAAATAAGAGATTTGCAGCAAACACATAAGACTGCTTCAAAACGTTACGCTGTTATGGGTAGTGGTAGTATGAAAACATGTAGAAGGATGAATAAATACATGTATATCAGAAAAATAGGTCTACAGATAGTTCTATACAGTGCATAAGAGAGAGTATGAAGACTTTAAAGAAGGAAACCATCACGAAGAGGTACTGCAACACTTTATTTCTCTGCAACAAGAATGTAAAACATAATATTTAGGAGTTTTTGAAAATGTAAATTAAATATCAGATTTAAGATAGATCTGTGCATAAAATATCAAATCTATAATAGATCGCTACACTAGATTGTCTTTACTTTACATTCTCCTTGGGGATTTCAGCAATACATGAAATACAGAGAGTAGATATGAGTTTTAATTCAGCAGATCTACAGAATTATTCAGAAAATATGAAGTATGAAAAATAGTAAATATATAATATGTGAATTAGACATGGATTAGATGGCTAATCCATGGATCACCATGGTGAAGGAAGGATCCATCCACCAGAGATCACTTCTCCAAAAGAATGCCAAAATGCCCTAAAACTATGCCACTGGAAATAATGCAGTCCAAGAGGATAAAATGTGATGTAAGATTGAAACACAGATTGGCTTGATGCCAAGATCAAAATCTGAAGCCCAAACAACTAATACACTCTTCCAGGAGGATAAAATACTCACTCACTAAGAAGAGGCACTAGTATAGTCTAGATCTGAATAGATCTAGTCTTCACTTGCTGCAGCTCACTGAAATAAGTAAATCCCAATAGGATTTATGCTGTCTAAGGGAGATGTAGCTTTTCCATATGCCTGATAGTGGAAGAGAAGTAAAATTCCCTCCAAGAGCTACTCTTGGAAGGAGAGAGAATCCCTAAACAAGAAATCCTCACAAGCCTCTGCTAAACAACCAAGAGAACTTGAATTGTCTAAACAGACATCAAAAGCAAATGTCATGAACAACCTTCTCTTGAACCTTCCCCTTCCTTTTATAATATGAGAGCTTGAGAAACCCTAAACCACCTTCAAAACTCTAGCTCCTTTCACATGAAGATTCTCCATCTAAAACTGTGTTGATCAACAAGGAGGTTCAATGCATTTGGACAGTGCTATGATTTGGTCCTATTGACCCAGTCAATCTCCTCAATCCTCTTTCACATACAAGGGTATTTTATTGAGACAACCTTGATTTTCCTCTGTTCACACTAGGCATTGATTTATTTTGATATTTTTAGGAGTTTACATTTCCTCCTTTACATTTTATTCATCAATTAAGAAAATCAAAACAAAATGAAATATTCTTATTAGCTTGGGCTAATTAGGAATATTACATTAAATTGAGAGGATCCTAGTCACACATTTTTAATAATAATGAGGGAGCTAGCATAGCAATAACTAGTTTTCCCATATACAAATCAAGTTGGTATCAAAGAAAAATTTTAGCTCATTTTAGCCAAGGTTAGCTAGAATAATTAGCTATTGGTTTTTGAATTTGTGCAAGGATAATTTAACTGTGAACTTATAAAAAGTGAAATTGCAAGTTTATGTGTGAAGGAGAAGATCAAAATTGAGAACTAAATCCTGAAATCACAACAAATAAGCTTTGTATTCATTGAGGATGTGATGGCAGCTTCATTAAGTAATGTTTCTAATCCATCTTTCTTATAAAAACTCTTTGAAAAGGAGTTTTTATAGAAGCTCTACATCATGATTGATATGATGCAGGAGAAGTATGAAGATAAGAGGGAGAGAAACAAAATTCAAGAGCAATTGATTGCTGTGAAGGAGGAAAAGAAATAGCTTCTTGAAAAGATGAATCATATGGAGACTTAACTCCATATTATAAATGAGAACCTAGCAAGCATGCATGAGATGAAGACTCAACTCTATGATGCCAAAGAAGCCTTAGCCATGTATGAGCATGGAAAATAGGTATCGAATTCAAGTTTATCTTCAATTTCCTCTCAAAATTAATGTGTAGGTGCTTTTGAAAGACACGCTAGAGGAATAGGGTCCAAATTATTGATGAATATGTGCTATGAAGGTAAAGTTTTGGGAAAACATGCACAAGGCATAGTTGAACCAATTGTTGTTGAGGAAAAGCCTAAGTATTTGGGTCTTGGTTATGGAAAACATGATGGAGAAAGATCTAAATCCAAGGAGGCACATGAAGGTGTTCCATGAAGGAATTTCATTTCATGTTCATTACTTCAATCTTGTGAAGATTGTGTTCATGAATAATGCAAAAGTTTTACACCCACTTTGCAAGAAGGTTCTCATAAGAATGCAACTAATGGGAATGGCGAACAAGAGGATGTTGAAATATCTAAAACCATTGAAGAAATTGTTGGTATTCCGAAGAGAGACACTAACTCATCAAATTCACCTCCTCAAGAAGGAAAAAAAGGTGAATGTTAAAGGTATAAATCTGCTTTTAATCAAGTTGCTTGACTATGATAAACATGGAAAATTCTCACATAAGATTTGGAGAAAGTTTTCATGTTCATTTTTTGGTTTGGATAACCATAATGTTTCAAGATGCTGGAAAAAGATAGCCATACACAAGAAAATTTTAAAACAAAGGAGGCAGAAATCCAAAGGTCTGTTGGACAAGAAAACCATGCTGAAAAGAAGATGCAATTGTTTTGCACTCATTGACATAAGGAAGGTTATATTATAGACAAGTGTTGGACTTTGTATCCAACAAGTCATCCATGACATTTGAAGAAGGTGGATGTAATATTGCTAAATTAGCACACAACTAATTGGAATGTTAAATTTTGATTTTTACTTCTGGTTAGAAGAATAAGAGGGTATGGAGACCCATAAATCTCCTTAGTAGGAAAAAAAGGCACTCCTGTTGTGAAATGAGGTCATCTAAAAGCTAGATTGAAGACCCTTAGGTGTGAAAAAGGGATGGAGTATGAAGATTGGGTCAACCTTGACTAAATCAAATAGTGCCGGTATGGAAGGAGTGGAAATCATCGAGGGAAAACGCAGTTTTGGAGGGAGACTCCATGCATGGAAGTAGTGGATTTAATGAGTGGGGCCCAAGGTGAGGAAGCTCACCAAGAATATAAGGAAGGGGATGACAGATATTGTGGGCATGATTTTTTTTTTTTTTTTATGGTCTATTTAGACTTGTTGCTCTCTTCAACTGTTTAGCTAAGACTGTAGTGTTGTTTAGCATAGGGTGTTTCCGAGCAGGAACCCCACCTCTATCCTTGAGGGACTTCTAGTGTCCACTTACAAAGAGTATTTGCACTACATTTCCACATTCTGACAGTTGGCCAAGCTACATCTTACTTCAACAGTGCATTTTTTTCTTAAATTTGCGCTGTGTTGCAGGGTGCAGTAGTGGAGGGTTGAGAAACCCAACTTATGAGCTTGTTTTCCAGTGGAGGGAGAAGCCCTTCATCCGAGAGTCTTGTAAGAGAGATTATTGAGCTTAATTTTATCATTATTAGCATCAGAATAAGGTACTTCTATCAGTTAAAACGTAGTTTCCTAAAGGAATTGTGTTATTTCAGAGTGCAGTTGCATTAGAGGGTCTGGAGCCCTAGTTGGGGGAGATATGTTTCAGTGGGGGGATCAAATTATCATTTGAAGGATCTATAGGAGGAATTTTCATACATTTCCAGATCAGATCAGCCACCTCCTATCAACTATCCATTTGTAGAGATTATTCAGCCCTAGGGCCATATTTGTACTTTCTGCATTTTTTGTGTATTTCAGGAAACCCTTCTCGGGTTATCTTAGAAAGGTGATTGGGAGCTTATATCTTGACTCCCAACATTATTTTAGTCATATAATAGAAAATATATGTATTCACATTTTCCAGCAGTAGTTATATCTACTAAAACTGTGCTATCTTAGCCTTGGGTATTGTTGCGTAACATTGTTCTTCATATCTCATGTACATGTTCTCTTGAGGCTTGTTTTGCCTAACTTGAGTGAATTTTCCCTCAAGAAATTGTATACATTTTTTTTCTATGATCTTAATATGATGGCTATATGATCTTCTTACATTTTATGTGTTGATTTATCACTGCTATTTCTAGTTTTTGTTCATATATTGCTGCTTTCCCCATTTGGGAATATTACAGTGGTATCAAAGCATAATCTTGGCTCAGCCTATGGATCTCAGCCATTATGCTATCAAGAGAATAATAAGAAGGAGAAAGAGATCATAATGATGGAAGAAATGATTTTCATCTCATCTATTTTCAGATCTATGAGGGGCCTCACCAAGGACGTCAAGAAAAGAAAAATGGAGAGAAAAAATGAGACCTCATTAGGGTTTCAAGATGAGGAAGGTCCATGCACTTCCTATTAGCAGAAGAGAAAATTGGTATTGCATAGAGCTCCAAAGAAATACACTATGTATACATTCTCTGAAGAGAAAGGTGAGAGACATGGAGATGGAGGAAACTTAGATCATGAGATTCTAAGTGAGTATCTTGTAGAATATAAGTATCAATCAAGAGCCTTAAGGGAGAATCTGACTCTCCCACAGTTCATTCAGCTCAAAGAAGAGAGGAGACATTGCAACTATGGAAGGAAAAAGCACAATATATTTCTATTGTCTACATTTGATGGGTTATCCACATGCACAAAAAGGGTTTGGGGAATGGATTTGTATGCATTCTTCCTGCTACATCCAGTAGTAGAAAGAGAAGTTATTAAGATTGCAGTGTTGCACCTTGAGGGTGAAGCAAACATTTGGTGGTTCAACCATTTGATTCATGCAAGAGTGACTGCATATGCAGATTTTACTGAAAGGTTGATCAAGAGGTTTGACAAGAAGAAATCAGAGGAGAAGAAACCTTCGCCACCACTTTCTATAGGAGTACTTGCATCAAGAGAAGGAACATTTTCACCTTTGCAAAGTGGTCTTGATCTCTTGACATTTAGAGTTCCATGCACTATTCAGGAGATGCATGAGGAAGGGCGGACTTATACCAGCACTGGTGCAGCCATAGAGGAGCATCCATCATCATCAGTAGTTGGGGAAGTCATCACACCGGTGGGAGGAGCCCTTGTAGCAGTACAAGATGTTCCCAAGCAAAAACAAGGTATGCAAATGTTTCCACTTTTTGTTATTTCAACAAATATTATGGAAGGTTGTGGGAATATGCCATTGCATGACCTAGGATCAAGATACACTATTTATTTGGAGGAGTAGACTATCACTGCACAGAGTACCCTTGACAGGATCGAGGAGGAGATATACATTCATCCTATTATTTCATTGTTTAGTTGCACACAACTCTTGGGGTTGCAGTGTAGAGATTTTGAGGATAGGATGAGTATTGTCATAAACAATCCAATGCAGAACTATATGTTCAAAATTGAGCATGATCATGAGATATCAGATGCACCATTATGGAGATCAACAATGTTGTCATTGAGAAATAGTGATGAGTTGGGGGCCCAACCATTATTGGAGCATTCCAATGACCATTCTACATGTGTAGAAGGGGATAGGTAGATGGTTGATGAGAGACATCTTATCTCCCATTATTATGATGGATCTTTCTTAATGAGCACTTCACAACTCAATGAGGATATTTTTCCTTCAGTATACTTGGATCCTCATGAGTTCAACGTGGTCATTGATGAGTGGTCTTCATATGGAGAAATCTAGGAGGCTGCACTTCAACATCCCATGAAGTGTAGAGATAGTGATTTTCTTTGGGAGGATGGTATTCTCCATTAGAGGAATACCCATTTAGAGCATGATAGTAGACACTCACCATTGGTTGGATGGGTGATGTTGATGATTAAGAAGCTGGTGAGCCACTTGCAGGTCTATGACACAGGGAAACAAGAGCCAAGGCTGCGTTGGCTACTCTTGAAAGAGTTTGGTCAGCATGTGACATATCCTACTTCAAGGGGAATGTTGGTGGTTGGGACTTGGCATGACACTTGCATTGTATGGTAGAAAGGAGTTTCGTTGCAGTGGGGTGATGTGACAATTTTCATGTCAATCATCATGTTTTCACTTCATGGTCTATATTATGGAGGTGTGAGGAGGCAGCAAGAGCTATTGTTGCTTTGGCTACTCCTGGGAGAGTATGGGTTGATTTTCTCCCATACTTTGCATGATATTTCAGAAGAAGAGGATGGCACAATTAGGGTGCAAAGGGGTTACCCTTAAGCATTGGAGGATAAGGAGGTACTTCCACATAAGAAGGAGTCTCCCACATATAGTATCATGATGGTGGATTACATTGGCATGTGTCATGTCAAAGGATGGAGTCATGAAGTGGGAAGAGTCTTATCACAAAGGCAAACATCGCTGTCACTTGGGAGTATGTATCTATTGATATAGTGTTCCAATGGGAGTATGGATCTCTTAATTTTTCAGACTACGATGAGGAGATTCTCATGGGAGGGCTCATCCATGCACCTCAATTTTAGCCTACTCACTATGCATGGTAATAAATGTATTTCTGTACTTATTTATCATTTCACAAATTATTTTCATTCTCTTGCCATCTATATACAGTGCATTGCTCCACAAGAGGGCAAGATTATATTTGGGCTTCATGGCCATTATAGGACCAACATTTATGATGGAGATAGCCCTTCCTTGTATGGCTTTGGGAAAATGTTGTATTATTTTTGTTATGCTCAGCTGATATATAATGCCATTTACTACTTCCTAGTAGAAGAGAAAACATGCACAACTAGCAATTTGTTGGGTGACAACTTGCCACATG
Organism: Pinus albicaulis; assembly: GCA_034641835.2. NCBI lineage: Eukaryota > Viridiplantae > Streptophyta > Pinopsida > Pinales > Pinaceae > Pinus > Pinus albicaulis. The sequence goes on from CM076578.1 coordinate 295,867,656, forward strand.
ATGTTTTGAAACATCGGTTTGTAAAATTGCATTGTATCCACTGGAGAAACCATTGGTACCGTCCCTCATTACATATAACACTTAGTATCTTTTTTATTTGGATTCCATATGGTGATGATGTGCTATTCACTTATTATGGGAAGGTTTGGGCAAGCAATATTCATGAAACTAGAGAAGGGATATTTGGAGTTGTCCTTTTGTCCCTTGAGGCAACACTACTGTAGCCCAATATCATCAGCAACTCTACACTTTCCATAAGTGGAGAGAGATAGCGTGGGGTAGCCCATTTGGTCTACCATAATCGTTTATGCAGCCCACTTACTTTGCAGGAGCCAAAGGTGGAGGAAATTTTCCATGAGTTACCATGTTGGAGGGTGACTCACTTTGTGTGGATGATAGCTTGGGGTTTGGAGCTTCACATCGGAATGGAGGTTCCAAATAATTTTCTAATTCCATGCATCAAGAAAGCCTCTAGACAGCATATAGTTTCCTCCATGGATATCCCACACTTTTATGATGAGATCCATTTGGATTTATCACCAAAGGCTTACTTATGCACTTGGGAGGAGAAACTTGGAGACATATTGATGAGAGGGAATCTTGTTCATTGGAGGGACTTATCATATGTGGATGCCATAGGAGGAGGACAGGAGGCCCTTCAATTCTATCCTTGTAGTTGCATGGGGACAAGTAACATTTGGGAGGGGAGTATTGTAATATTCCTAAATTAGCACACAGCTACTTGGAATATTAAATTTTGATTTTTGCTTTTAGTTAGAAGAATAAGAGGGTATGGAGACCCATAAATCTCCTTAGTAGGAATAAAGACACTCTTAATGTGAAAGGAGGTCATCTAAAAGCTATATTGAAGACCCTTAGGTGTGAAAATGGGATGGATTATGAAGACTGGGTCAAGCTTGACTAAATCAAACAACAATGGTATGGGAGGAGTGGCATTCAATGAGGGAAAACATAATTTTAGAGGGAGGAAGCTCACAAATAATATAAGAAAGGGGATGGAAGCCATTGTGGGCATGATTGAATATTATTTTTTTGATGGTATGTTTAGACTTGTTGCTCTCTTCAGCTGTTTAGCTAAGATTGCAGTGTTGTTTAACACAGGGTGTTCCCGAGAAGGAATCCCACCTCTATCCTTGAGGGACTTCTAGTGCCCACTCAGGAAGAGTATTTTCACTACATTTCCACATTCTGGCATTTGGAAAAGCTACAACTTACTTCAACAATGCAGTTTCTACTTAGAGTTGTACTCTGTTGCAGGGTGCAACAATGGAGGGTTGAGAAACCCAACTTCTGAGCTTGTTTTCTAGTGGAGGGAGAAGCCCTTCATTCGGGAGGCTTGTAAGGGAGATTATTCAGCTTCATTTTATCATTTAGCATCAGGATAAGGTACTTCTATCAGTTACAGTGCAGTTTCCTAAAGGAATTACATTATTTCAGAGTGTAGTTGCAGTAGAGGGTTTGGAGCCCTAGTTGGAGGAGATAGATTCCGGTGAGGGGATCAACCTCTCATTTGAAAAATATATAGGAGGAGTTTTCATACATTTCTAGATCAGATCAGCCACCTCCTATTAGCTATCCAGTTTCAAATATTATTCAGCCCTAGGGCCATATTTGTACTTTCTGCATTTTTGTGTATTTCAGGAAACCCTTCCTGGGTTATCTTGGAAAGGTGTTTGGGAGCTTCGATCTCGACTCCCAACATTATTTGAGCCATATAATAGCAAATATATGTATTGAAATTTTCCAGCAACAATTATATCTACTAAAATTTCGTTGTCTTAGCCTTGGGTATTGTTGTGTAGCAGTGTTCTTCATATCTCATGTACATGCTCTCTTGAGGCTTGTTTTGCCTAACTTGAGTGACTTTTTCCTCAAGAACTTGTATACATTTTGCTGCTATGATATTAATATGATGGCTATATGATCTTCTTACATTTTATGTGTTGATTTATCACTGCTATTTCCAGTTTGTGTTCATATATTGATTCTTTCCCCATTTGGGAATATTACAGTGGAGAAAGAGAATGGAAAGAATGGAAAAGAAGATTCCATAATTGATGTGGGTTAAGATGATTCACATGATGATTATGTGCAGTTGAAAGAAGCGCCATTGAAATGGTTTGGTAAGATATGGTATTTCTTATCCAATTAAGGCTTTGCATGTCTTTTGATGTTGATGCATTTATTTTCCAATGGAATGCATGTTCCATGTTTACGCCGAGAAGGTGATTGGAAGTGGAGTATGTTGAATCACTTTATTGTAGCAAAATTTGTTCATTTCAGCTTTAAGTACATGTACATATGAATGGGGTTCTTGTACTTAAGACTATGCTTGTGAAAGAGTTGAAGAATTGTATACATGCATGAGATTTTGTGTGTATGAACTGTGGGATTTTGATGGTTTCATTGTGCTTGAACATGCATGAGTAATTGACTTGTGTTGGTTGATTTCTTTGTTTAACATGTATGTTTTCAACTTTAGAGAGTTAATCATTTTCACATGCATGAGTGTCATCTTGTCTTGGTTGATTGTGTGTAAAATTCATGTCATATCGACTTGGAAGAGTTGATTTTGTCTCCAAAAGTGAAATGGAGATTTTGACGAAGTGTTTCATGAATGTGAAATTAATTTTTTTTGGGGAAAAGAATCATCAAATTATTACACATGCTTATGCTTGAATTGAAAGTCAGTTGTTTGAAGAGGAATGTTTTTTTGACTTGTGTTTAGTTGATAATTTTTTACACCAAGATGTAAGAGTACATGGTGACTTTCACATAATGTAAAATTTGTTGCTTTGAAGGAGCAAGAGGATATGTCATCAAGTTATATTTCTTGCATTATGTGTTTTTCAGATACAGAAAAAAACCATCAATCTGAATATGTTGTGTTTGTGACAAGATGTCAAGAAACAAAATTTGTAGCCATTGTAGACCACTTTATGTGTTGACACCAGGAAGAGAAGGAGATGGTGAATGCATTCTTCTAGATGTGGAATTTGGAACCGTGGAGATTAAATAATGGCCATTTATTTTCTTTTTATTACTGATTTTGGAATTCATTGTTGTAGTTGACTCAGATGGGCTTAACTTGGAAAATTGGTTTCGAAAGAGAAGCTTGCATCGAATGAATGTTTGTGCAAAGGAGGAACATGATTCTTAGTGGGAAGGCAATCGGTTAGTTTTTGAAGCACCAAGGAATCGATTAGGTTCAGAAAAGTGTTATATCAGTCAGTAAGTAGCTAGTAAGTGTTGGATTGGGTCAGCAACAAAAGGAGAATAGTGGTTGAAGAGCCAAGCATTTGCAAGATAAGGCATGTAAGTGACGAAGTGGTTTTCATGGTGATTTTTCCATGTATAATCAAGCTGATAGAACCTGGGAAACATAAGAGTATTCATATCTCATGAGATGAACAAATTTTGTGGGTCCAAAAGCATGTCAATGGGAAGGAGTTGTTGGAATCTAGATCAGGGGAAAAAAATTGCTCAAAAATTAAAGTACTCAGAATTTCACGCAACCAGAACAAAAGTGTTCGTCTCGTCGCCAGGAATCCAATGCAACTCATTTCATCAAAAACCAAGCTAGGATGAAAAAGTTATGGTCTTCTCATCGCCATTGAAAACACACAAATTTTTTTAAAAAAATCTGCAGAACATGTACAAGTTGATCACATGGAAGCCCACTCAGCATGCAAGGAAAATTCTTCAGTTCTTTTCCAATGGTACTTTGAAAAGTGTCACAATTGGGTTCAACAATTTCGTTTGTGAAGGTGAAATTTGCCCAATATCCTCCAAGGCTAAATTTGGGTTCATGATATTTATGTGATGGAAATTATTATTTTTTAATTATTAAAATTAGATTGACATAAATATATTTATAGTATATTATATGGTTTAATTATCACACACACACACACACACACACACACACACACATATATATAATATTAATTTATTTTTTAATTATTAAAATTAGATTGACATAAATATATTTATAGTATATTATATGGTTTAATTATCACACACACACACACACACACACACACACACACACACACACACATATATAATATTAATTTCAAACCTTAATTATTAATTCTGCATATTAATTTTTACAAATTTGCAAAGTCCACAAGAATTATGGTTGGGTCTTTATTATATGGCGTATTTTGATTAAAATCCAAAGTCCGATATACTAGTGGCAACCATAATCCATAGTTCGTGGCCCATATATATTTGCAAATTTTTATTATGGTGGCGTATATTATAATATTGCAAAGGTTTCGATTATGGTGGAATTTCATTAAACGGTGGAGTGCAATGCAAATTGCGTTTACAAAATTTTTATAACCTATGTTTTGGAGTGCCTTCATTAATGATCGATGGCGTATTATATGCAAAGTTTTATTATGTTGCAAAAATGTGTATTGAGGGGCGAGGTCGGGGCTCAACCCCATGACCTACCCCACTCCACTCCCACACTCTCACCAATGAGCCACAAAATTTCTCCTTGAAAAGGTATGTGCAAAAGCTATATTTAAAGAGCTTATGCAGATCCAATGGTGGGAAGGAGCGGGTGAGCCCTCCTTCCAATGAGACCACGCCATATGCCCAGGTTCTAAGCGCTCAACCAAAACGTGTTTGGTGTGCACTTATCCACATTAAACTTAACTTATCCTTAATTGAGCTTAGTTAACAGTTGGCAAAAATTTTGGAGGAATATCCAAATCCAGCACCACCTCTAGAATTGTTGGAACTAACTAGCAGTTCTCTAGATTTAGAGGCAGAATCTAGGGGAAAATTAAATGGATCATATATTGAGAAATTTACGACCAATTTTGTCACAAGAAGAGTCATTCCTAGCAGATTGGCATGATCTGAATCAGTTTGAATAGCTAGAAGATGCAGAGGAGAAAATCTATAGGTGTTTTTGGTCATTGAAGAATTTTGAAGCGTAGGGCCACCAGTAGGGAAGGCCATGCCAAGATGAATTGAAGGCCAAATGGAGTGAATGAATAATCATTTTTAGATTTATTTTATGCTCTGAACAAAGTGGTATAGTTTTCAGAGGCATTGGAGCATATTTGAAGGTGATTTTGTCACTATGGAGATTAAACAAGCTAATGGCCATCAAGATGGATGGTCAAGCCTAGATCAGTTGGAAACCAGATTCAGAGATTGAATAGTAATTTTTTGGGTTTTTGAGTGCTCTAAAGCCAATGGAATAGGCTGAAAATCCATTGGAACACCATAGATATATGTAACCATACATTTGACTCTTAATCCCAAGAGGGCCTAGCTAGTTAAAGCAGGTCCATGGAGATGTAGTTGAGGAGGGGTGAACTCCATTATCATCCATTGTATATTGTGATTGATGTGAGTTATATTTCTACATTTCATTTTTTGTAAATGAGTTTTTAAAAGTTAATTAAATCATAGTTTGATCATAAAAAACACATGAAACTTGACACCTAAACCCCCTTCACAAGTGGTTAAATTGAGACGATCCTAATCACACATTTTTAATACTAATGAGGGAGCTAGCATAGAAATAAATGGTTTTCCCATATTCAAACCAATAGAATTTTGAAATTTTAATACTATATTAAAGGATGTAAGCCACTTTTGGGGGAATTAAAGAAACTATCCCATTAGTAAGATCCTTCCAAAATAAATCCGAAATTAAAATAGTTTTAAATGGATAGTTTAAAATTATCATATTATAGATATAATAAAAATTTTAAATGGTAATAATAAATTAAAGGATGAAATACACCTTTGGGGGAATGATAAAAACTATCCTATTGGTGGGAAGATCATTCTTCCATCCAATATATAGGTTGGCCTTCATTAAGAAAATAGTACTAGAATTAGTTTATACACACACTCCAATTTAACTCCCATCATGACTCACAATCTTCTAAAATAAATCCCAAATTAAATAGTTTTAGGTGGATGATTTTAAATTTATCATATTATAGATATAATAACTAACTATCTAATAAAATTTTAATTTCTTATAACTATTTCAAATTGTAAAATGGTAATACTATATTAGAGGATGCAAACAACTTTTGGGGAATTAGAAAAACTATCTCATTGGTGGGAAGATCATTTTCCCATCCTTTTGTCGCTCCTAGGGACAACCTTGACTTGAAAAATACCAGTGCCTAGGACATCTTAAAATCAAATTTTAAGTGTGGAAAATTGCATAAATTCCTCTGATAGAATATGGGTCACGAGAATAATGATTTTGGTGTTCAAGAAAGGAGAAGACCATTTGAGCCTGATTCATGTGAATTTTCCAAACTGTGAGAGGGCTCGGGAGGCTGTGAGGCTAGATGGCTTTTAAATGGGCCAAGTATAAAATAATGAGCAAATATCTTAAAAATATGCAGAGGCGTTGAGATAGAATGGAGAAGGAAACCATGAGAGACAGGCTTAAGAGATTTAAGAATCAGTCTACTATGAACAAAGAGGAAACATATATGAATGAAATATGGACAACAACAAAGGTTTGTGGAGTGTGAATTAAGGGAGTGCAACAAGCTTAATACATGAGCATTAACACCTGAGCGTTATGCATACATGAATTCATGAACAAAATTGCAGACCACCAGTAGCTACATTACACGAACCATCAAAGCAGAATAGCATGAAAGATGCTTTCACATAAAGAGGAGATTACTAATAATAGAAGGAAATATATACATACTACTCATTGCTCCATCTGGAATCCAAATATCAGCTTTGTATTCATATTAAGTTTAAACAACTCTCCCAAATATGTGTCTTGGGGCATAGGGAGCACAATCATACAAAAATACAGAAAAATTCTTCAAAATTCCCAAACCTTTATTTCATCTTAGAACTCACTACATATAGAGTTCTCCTTGAAGGTTTACGATCGAATATTCTGTCATGATCGACCCACCCAGGTGAAACCAAGATATCCTAACAAACTATTGGAGTGTGCATCAAGCAAGCACTCCTGAAATAGAAAAATCATAAAAAAATTAGGTAAAGTCAGGATTTTACCAGCAACACATCGTTGTCTTAACAGTAAAAAGAAACAAAAAGTTAGCCAGGGAGGCCAAATTCCATAATCTTCAGAGGAGTGGCGAGAAGTAGCTATGAACCGGTGAGCGATCTAGACTTCATCATGTAACTCCATTTACTGTTCGGCATCCTCCACTCCCTAACTCTCCATGATTTCCACTTCCCATTGTGGAACGGTTGGTTGTGTTGTGCATGCTGAATTCTTTAGTGGGAAGCTCTTGGAGGGACTGAATAAACCATAACCGCGTGCTATACCAAAAACTCTTGATGTATTTGAAAATCAGAAATCGGATTTCAGAGGGGGTCTTAAGTGGTAAGTGGTATCGGAGAAGGGGTGCGTGGAATGATGAGAGGAAGACACGTGGACGAGTGAGTGGTAATGGATATCGCATATTTTAGAACCCGCCTTCCCCCTCCCCCCCCCTCATGGTTAAAGTTCGAAGGACTGGGGGGGGGCGGGGTGGGGTCTAAAATGTGTTAAGGACTGTCATATGCATTGGGGTGACACATAGGTGAGGGAGAGATGCAGAGGGCTTAGCAATGATGGTATGTGCGAAGACCAAATGGAAATGGCGGAAGGCATGGCGGGACCAAACCACATTGCAAGTTGCAAGCTTTAATTTTTTGTTATAATCGCGGAGGAGGTAAACACCAAAACAATGTGAAGTGCGAAGCACGTGAAGGAGGGAAGTGATGTGGAGGGGAAGTGGGACACGACTGTAGCCCGTAGATCGTAAACTTTAAGTTTTAGTTTATAAGCGCAGAGGTAAAATCTTAAATCCACGAAGTGTGAAGCGTGGGGAGAAAGGAGGTGACGTGGAGGGTGGAGTCCATTGCATTGGTGGAGTTATAATGCGACGAATGGTTATGCAGTAAGTGTATGAGGTTTCATATTATACGACATGTATTGCAAGTGGTCAGAAGTGGGGGGCAGAGCTGCTATGGTGGGGCAAACCAAATCGTAGCTTAGACAAAATACTTTGCGGGCGCTTAAGCGGTAAGTTATAAATTGCGTGAAATGCGATATGCGACATGCTAAATGCTACAAAGTGTGAATTGGAAAAAGGTAAGGAAATGCGGAATACAAGGGTTTGCATGCGGATTTGGGTGATGTATAAAGGTTGGATGGTTCCTGCTTCATCGCATCGGCGAAAAACAAGGTTTGGCGTAATTCTTAAGAGGTAAGGTTAAAAACCTACGGGTTGCAAAGTGTGGGCAACAGGCAAGGATTATATGGGTGCCAAGGGTGAACGGGTCCCACCTCATCGCAAATCGCATTTCACTCACTTTAACATTTACCCTTGCGCACATCCTGAAAAACTTGTGATCTGCGATTGCAATTTGAATCTCTACCCTTGATCGTTGCTTAGCTCCAACAGTCCTCACTGCTCCCCTGCTGTGGTTTGTCAACCTTGTCTCTTTGGGTGCGCCCAGTCATTTCTTATTTGTTCGTGGAATACTTTCCTCGCATTCATGACTTGACCTGCTTTAGTGTTCATGGCTCGCCTGAATGCGTGCACGAATTGACCCAATCACGTTCAGGACTCTGCCCTTGCTATTTTTCTATCTTAGCTATTTCTCTGCTGTCTTTGTCTTCACTAATAGTAACTGCTTCTCTACCTCTGCCCTGTGTTTTCCTTATAGGGACCACTTCTCCATGTTATGTGAGGTCACACGCCAACACATCCAATATACAAGATGGCCTTCATTAAGAAAATAATGCTATCAAAAACTTATTGGCCACATGGATTATGGAGCTCAAACATAGCATGCCAAGAAAAAATTTGAATTTCGACCAAATTGACCAAAAATTATGGGAAAAAAAATCTCATAATATGATGAGAAATTTTAAAATGATTTATATAATTGAGTAAATCAAACACAAGCCCACATGGCTTTGGTTTGTTGGTGAAGGGTGCACTACAAACACACTCCATGAGATATGCCATTCAATTACTAAAATGCAATTTAAAAAATTCCAGAGGTAACCAATTTAAAAAATCACCTAGCCCCCTAGATTAAGGATGTAACCAATCAAAAAATTATGAGGCCATTCCAAAAAATCCCTTCAATTTTGGACAAAATATAACTAAAAATATGAAAAAAATAAAGTATGCTCCCAAAAAATAAAGAACATAAATCGCCCCTTGAATTTCGGACAAAATGTAACAAAAAAATATGACCCAAAAAATAAATTGAATTTGGAATGCAATGAAGAAAAAAATATTCCAAAAAAATAAAGAACATCTAATAATTAGATTACATTTGATGATTGCTCGGAGTGGTCTTAACTTGGTCAAAATAAAATAAAAATAAAAATAACCCTATAAAAAATAAATAAAAATTGCATATGGTATTGATAACCCATGGTATTCATGTGGAACTTTTAAATTGACCTAGATTGACCTTAACTCTCGGCATCAAATTTCTTGATATACAAACCTCTTTTAAAGTGAAAAGATTTTTGATGCTATAGATCCTTAGTAGAGATGTAATGTATATTTTAACTCGGTCAAAATAAAATAAAAATAAAAATAACCCAATAAAAAATAAAAATAAATAAAAATAAAAATGACCTATAGTATTAATAGCCCATGGTATTGACCCATGTATTAATGTGGAATGATTAAATTAAAGTAGATTGGTCTTAAATCTCGGGATCAAATTTATTGATGTGCAAACCTCTTTTAAAGTGAAAAGACATTTGATCCTCTAGACATTTAGTAGAGTTGTAATGTACATTTTAACTGGGTCAAAATAAAATAAAAATAAAAATACCGCTATAAAAAAATAATAATAATAATAAAAAAATGGCCTATGGTATTGATAACCCATGGTATTGACCCATGGCATTTATCTGGAATGTTAAAAAAATAAATAAAAATAATAAAAAAATGGCCTATGGTATTGATAACCCATGGTATTGACCCATGGCATTCATGTGGAATGTTTAAATTAACGTAGATTGATCTTAACTCTGGGGATCAAATTTCTTGGTATGCAAACCTCTTTTAAAGTGAAAAGGCATTTGATCCTCTGGACCTTTAGTAGAGTTGTAATGTACATATTAACTCTGTCGAAATAAAATAAAAATAAAAATACCCCTATAAAAAATAAATAAAAATAATAAAAAAAGGAGTAGCTTTTAGTGTGACGAGTTTCCGGTGCCGAAATCGAGTGAAAAAAATTGAGGTAAAATATTGATTTCTATTATTTAAACTAGTTTTTTAATTGTAAATATATATTCAGCACCCTAAAAACCCCAGGACACTTCCATTGTGCAAGTTACCCATCAAATTTCTGTTTTCAATAAATTCTTGCCGGATTTTAAAGAAATTAGAAATTAACGTAGATTGATCTTAACTCTAGCGATCAAATTACTTGACATGCAAACCTATTTTAAAATGAAAAGACATTTGATCCTCTAGACCCTTGGTAGAGATGTAATGTACATTTTAACTCGGTCAAATAAAATAAAAATAAAAAATACCCCTATCAATAAAAATAAAAATAGCCTATGGTATTGATAACCCATGGTATTGACCCATGGCATTCATGAGGAATGTTTAAATTAACTTAAATTGATCACTCACTCCATCAAATTTCTTGATATGCAATCTCTTTTAAAGTGAAAAGACATATGATCCTCTAGACCCTTGGTAGAGGTATAGTGTAGTGTAATGTACATTGTACATTTTCAGTCGTCAAAATAAAATAAAATTAAAAATACCCCTATAGAAAATAAATAAAAATAAAAATAAAAGTGATGTATGGTATAGATAACCCATGATATTGATCCATGATATTCATGTGGAATGTTTAAATTAATGTAAATTGATCTTAATTCTGGCCATCAAATTTGATCCTCTAGACCCTTTGTAGAGTTGTAATGTACATTTTAACTCGGTCAAAATAAAATAAAAATAAAAATAAAAATAAAAATGGCCCATGGTATTGATAACCCATGATATTCACTGATGGTATTCACGTGGAATGCATAAATTAACTAGATTGATTTTAACTCTCAAGATCAAATTTCTTAATATGTGAAAGCATATTTGATCCTCCAAACCCTTAATAAATCCATAATTAAAATATATTTAATTAAATAAATAAATAAAATTAAAACTTTTATTTTTAAAATAAACACTTTACTAATAATTTAAAAATATAATTTAACCTTTTGTAAATATATTTTTTAAAACTGATAACTATAACTATAAATAAGAAAAATAAATTTATCAAAATTACAAATTTAAACTCCACCAAATCCAACTAACCAACTAAAGTGCAATTAAAAAACCAAACATCATCCTAAAAATAAGGAAAATAAGAAACCGACAAGCCCCTCTCTCAAATTTATATATAGATGACTTAAGAAATGTAGAGTCGCACTTACTGATTTCTCACATATCTCATTATCATTTCAGTTTTGGAAATCTCCACTGTTCTCCATTTCAAGTTTACAATGGAAGGTAGGAAGATTCAACCCAGTGATAATACTAGGGAGGCTTCTTCCAGTAGGCCACGGGATCAACGTAGTGGTAACACTGGGGAGGCCTCTTCCAGTAGGTCACAGGAAGAAAGGAATCTAGAGGCATCTTCCAGTAGGTCAGTGGGAGAAAGGAATTTAGAGGCATCTTACAGTAGGCCACTGGACTCTTCTAGTAGGCCACGGGAAGAAAGGAATCTAGAGGCATCTTTGAGTAGGCCACGGGACTCTTCTAGTAGGCTAAGGGAAGAAAGCAATCTAGAGGCATCTTCCATTAGACCACGAGACTCTTCCAGGAGGCCAAGGGAAGAAAGGAATCTAGAGGCATTTTCCACTAGGCCACGGGAGTCTTCCAGTAGGCCACGGGAAGAAAGGAATCTAGAGGCATTTTCCAGTAGGCCACGGGATTCTTCCAGTAGGCCACGCTACTCTTCTAGTACGCCACCGGATTCTTCCAGTAGGCCACCCTACTCTTCTAGTAGGCCACGGGAGGAAAGGAATCTAGAGGCATTTTCCACTAGGCCACGGGAGTCTTCCAGTAGGCCACGGGAAGAAAGGAATCTAGAGGCATTTTCCAGTAGGCCACGGGATTCTTCCAGTAGGCCACGCTACTCTTCTAGTAGGCCACCGGATTCTTCCAGTAGGCCACGCTACTCTTCTAGTAGGCCACTGGAGGAAAGGAATCTAGAGGCATTTTCTACTAGGCCACGAGACTCTTCCAGTAGGCCAAGAGAAGAACGGAATCCAGAGGCATCTTCCACTAGGCCACGGGACTCTTCTAGTAGGCCACAATACTCTTCCGGTAGGCCACCGGAGGAAAGGAATCTAGAGGCATCTTTTACTAGGCCACGAGACTCTTCCAATAGCCCAAGAGAAGAAAGAAATCTAGAGGCATCTTCCACTAGGCCACGTTACTCTTCCAGTAGGCCAAGAGAAGAAAGAAATCTAGAGGCATCTTCCACTAGGCCACGTGACTCTTCCAGTAGGCTAAGAGAAGAAAGGAATCTAGAAGCATCTTCCACTAGGCCAAGGGACTCTTACAGTAGGCCAAGAGAAGAAAGAAATCTAGAAGCATCTTCCACTAGGCCACCGGACTCATCCAGTAAGCTAAGAGAAGAAAGGAATCTTGAAACATCTTCCAGTAGGCCACAGGAAGAAAGGAATCTAGAGGCATCTTCCAGTAGGCCACGAGACTCTTCCAGTAAGCCACTGGAAGAAATGAATCCAGAGACATCTTCCAGTGGGCCACTGGAAGAAAGGAATCTACCTTCTGCACCAGTTCTTGTTACTGCACCACTTGTTCCTCAGATCGCACCCGAACGCCCACCACGTTGGAATTTAATGAAACGACCTGGAGTGGGTCAAGTTGGTAGACCTGTAGATCTACTCACTAATCATTTTAAAGTGTCCTTCCCAGAAATTCCAGACTTCTTTCATTACAATGTAAGCAAATTCCATTCTAGGGCTTTACTGACTTCGTTTTGCACTTTTTGTTTATTCTCGGAGTTTGATGAGAAAAATAGAAAATGTCTCAAAGTACTGTGATTCCTGCAGGTGACAGTCACTAATACTGGACGTGGGAGTCCAGATCGACGGCCTGTTAACAGCAAGGGTATTTGCAGGAAAATCGTGGACAAGGTCAGAGAAATGCCGGAGATGAATGTCAAAAACTTTGCATACGATGGAGAAAGAAGCATGTTTGCAATAGGAAGACTCAGCCAACAAAAAATGGAGTTCACTGTAATCCTTCATGACCTTGACCGTCCAGGAAGGTAAACATTGCCTTTATATATTTGCTTTGGAACCTTATCATTAAAGTGTAAACATTTTCTTTATATATTTGCTTTTGGTATTGATCATTAAAGTGTTTGCTGTGAAAACGCTATTTGTTTTAAAAGGTTGGTTTTTGAGAGGTTGAAAGTTAAATTTAGATGAGTAAAGTATGTATTTATAAGAGTGTTTAGTGCATTAGATTAGATATTATTTTTTACATTCAATTGGTTAAGTAAGTCATTCATCTATGACTAGTTGCTCACTCTATTTATCTATAATCATTTCCATGAGATGTAATTGATTAGGGAGAAGTCACCCATCTCAAAACTCATCTCGCTCAAGCTAGCCCTTAACTGTGAAGTTTTTCCCCACTATCAAGCCCATTTAACTTGCTATAGATATATTATAGGTTTAAAATGTTTGTTCTAAATTATAGCAATTAAATTGGTAAATATAATTAAGATGTTTTTTACATACAAAATGGCTTAGACCAACAATTCTCACAAGTTTGATAGTTCATATAATTATAATTTTAAAATATAAATTATTTTTATTGTTATTATTATTATATATAAAAGAATCTGCATTTAGACAGATTCAAGATTGATTCCAACTACTATTATTATTATTTAATAAGTAAACTAAAAAGTCTAAACAGGCAGCATAAGAGTAAACTTAATTAATTTGAAACTAAAACATCCTGAAACATAATATTCTATTTCCACTACTATAAATTAAAGAGATTTGAAACTAAAAAAAACCTCTTTTAAACCTACTATTTATTTTCATGGTTATCTTCCATTAAACAGCTCTAGACATTAAAATAGAAATTATTGTTAATTTTGTTTTTAAATTTGATTATACTGACAATATTGCTATCTGATTAGGTTGGCTGGCGAAGGAAGTTCGAGGGATGAGGAACTAACAAAGAAAAGGAGAGTTAATAGAGGGAAGGAATTTAGGGTCGAAATTACATATGCTGCTAAAATTACAATGAAAACTATAGTAGCTGTTCTGAGGGGCGAAGTTTCCAATCATGCCCAAAACGCACTTAGGGTTCTGGATGTTATTCTGAGGCAACATGCTGCTAAGAGGTATGCGCTGCTTTCATTTTCTTATTTGGTTTCAGTTTTAGATGTAAACATTTCATTTCATTTTATTTGTTTGAATAAAATATTTATAAATGATTTTGTATTTGTTGGTTCAGAGAAGCAATATTAGTGAGACAATCTATTTTCGATTGGAAATGGGCTCATATGGTTCATTTAGGAGGAGGTGCTGATGGATGCCCGGGGTATCATATCAGTTTCAGACCAACTCAAGGAGGACTTACTCTTAACATGGGTATGTTTTGTTTTAATAGCGCTATTACTAAAATAATTTGTTTTAATAGCGTTATTATTAAAATAATTTTATAATTTAAGTTATTTATTTATTTATTTTTGTTTTTGAAAAATATTAATTTTTTATTTTATTATTATGATTATTTAATAATTTAAAATTAAATTAAAAGCATAATATTTTTTAAAATGTTGATAAATATTTAAAAAATCAGAGATTGTCTATTTTTAACATAATTTTTTTACTTTAATTTTAATACAAAAATATTCAATTTTATTTTTGTAAAGTTTTAATTTTAATACAAAAATATTCAGTTCTATCTTTGTAGGGTTTTATTTTATTAAAATGATTATATTCAGTTTTATCTTATTAGGGTTCTATCTTTTAAAATGATTTTAGTTCTATTTTATTAGGGTTCTATCTTACTAGATGAGGTGTTCAGATTTGTTTTGCACAATAGTAATAGCAACATTTAATTTCAAATGCTATAAAAAGACTTATAGACAATAAAAAGTTACTTTATATAATGGCTTTTTTCTATTCATTGTAGTTTTTGAAATGTTTTTGAAATTGGAAAGATATGAATGAATTAAACTTTTTAATTCTATTGATATATTAGATTTCATAAATATTTCTAAATCTGCAACATAATTACATTTAGTTCTATCTTACTAGGTGAGTTGTTTAGAGTTGTTTTGCACAAGATAATGAGAACATTTAATTTCAAATGATATAAAAAGACTTACAAACAACAATAATTTACTTTATATAATGGTTATTTACTATTCATTGTAGATTTCAGAATATTTTTGAAATTTGAAGGATATGAATGAATTAAAAGTTTTAATTTTATTGATATATTAGATTTTATAAATATTTGAAAATATGCAGCGAGCTAGAGTTTTATCTTACTAGGTGAATTGTATAGACTTGTTTTGCACAATAATAATGACAACATTTAATTTCAAATGTTATAAAAAAACTTTAAACAACAACAATTTACTTCATATAATGGTTATTTTTTATTCATTGTATATTTTGAATATTTTTGAAATTTAAAAAATATGAATGAATTAAATTTTTAATTTTATTCATATATATTAGATTTCATAAATATTTCAAATAAAAAACTATTATGAGATATTTAGACTTATTTTGCATATTGATAATGATAATCATTAATTTCAAATGTTATAAAAAACTTTTAAACAACATCAAATTACTCTATGTTATGATTTTATAATTCTCAACTTTATTTCAGTTACTAGATTATGGATCATGGTTACATTTTTATGGTGAAAAATGTGAGTTTATGTGCCTGAAAATTGCCCCCTTTATGATGAAAATACATTGAAGTTTATGTCCAAGTTCTCATTTTGTGCAGATACATCAATGACAACCCTTATTACACCGGGTCCCGTCCTTCAATTTTTATTGCAGAATCAAAATGTGGACCACCGCTCTCGAATTAATTGGATAAAGGTAGCTGTTATTAGAAATATGAGATTGAATTTTCAAATATGGTAATTTTTTTAACATTGGGTTTGTCCACCTTTTGTTATTCTTTCGCTGGCAGGCAAAACAAATACTAAAAGGAGTACGCATTACAACGACGCACACACACACCAACTTTAAAATTTTTGGTTTAAGTGATGAAATTTGCCAAGATCAACGGTATGAATCTAAATTAAGTAGTTGTATTTTTGTTTTTATTGTTATTTATTTTAATGGTAGATTTTAGAAATATTTTAGAGTTTTGATAAGACTAGGGCAGGTTAGAGTTTGTTTTTCTATCAAATCCCTAAATATTTTTAAAATTTGTAATATAATCAAGTGCAATAGGCATTTCATTAACACCTTTAGTATCTCATAGGCTGTATTAATGGGTTTTTCTGTCTGTGTGTTCGAAGATTTTCAATTAAAAAAAAAAACGGGGGCAACGAGGATAGTGAGCCTCAATCTTTCGAAATAACAGTGTTCGATTACTTTCAATCAAAAGGACTTCATTTAGATACTTCTGCTGATCTTCCCTGCTTAGATGTGGGGAGAAAAAATCGTCCCACTTATCTTCCAATCGAGGTCAGTATGATAAACTTCCTATTCGATGTTTCAATTATGCCTGGTCAATTTTTCCACTATGCCTAATTCTGTCAAAACTAACTGTGTTTTCTCTCTTTGTCAGCTTTGCAATATACTCCCTGGACAGAGATATACCAAATGTCTTACTAATTCACAACGCCAATCCCTTCTAGATCAATCCATACAAACACCACCTCAACGGAAGCAGATTTTATTAAGTGTAAGCGTAATTTAATTTGAAGTGAGTTGGATTTTCTTACATAGGATTTGTCATAAGGGACGGAAGTCTTCCTCTAGTCATTGTCAAAATCTTAATATTTCATTAACATATGAAATTGTAATATTTTATTCAGGAAAAAAATGTTATATTTATATTTAGTAAATATCTAGTCATTATCAAAATCTTAATATCTAGTCATTGTCAAAATCTTAATATTTCATTAAAAAAACAAAATATTACATTTAGTAGATGTTTTTCATGCTAAACTGAGTTCAAAATTCTGGCCAGTGATAAAAAAACATGAATGTGCACTATATGAATGGCTAGAATGTCTATAAATATAGTAACATATATATGAACCAAACAAAAATGTATTATAAAAAATATCTTTGTAAACAAATATAAAATATCTTTGTAAATAAATATGATATTAGTGATTGTGTTTATGTGAATTCAATCATCTTCCAATGAAAGTAAGATGAACATATATTTGTGCCTTTTCATTTAGTTTCCTGTAATCTTCCAAGTGCCTATAGATAATCTGTTCGCCATTGTGTTTTTTTTTCTTATAAAAACTATTTTTTCTATAGTAAGGATGAACATATATTTGTGGCTCTTCATCTAGTTTCTTGTAATCTTCCTAGTTGCTATAGCTTACTCAGAGTCCTGCCTTGGATAATGTGTTATCATTGTGTTTTTTTCCTATAAAAACTATTTTTTTTATGGTAAGGTTGAACATATATTTGTGCCTCTTCATCTAATTTCCTGTAATCTTCCAAATGCCTATAGCCTACTCAGAGCCTTGCCTTAGATAATGTGTCTGCCATTGTGTTTTTTTCCTATAAAAACTATTTTTTTTATAGTAAGGATGAACATATATTTGTGCCTCTTCATCTAGTTTCCTGTAATCTTCCAAGTGCCTATAGCCTACTCAGAGCCTTGCCTTAGATAATGTGTCTGCTATTATGTTTTTTCCTATAAAAAACTATTTTTTCAGATAACCATAAAATCTAATTTACTCTAAATTTTTCTGTGGATGACAAACAAATTATTAACTTTTTTAACCATGCAGGCAATAAAAAGCAATAAATACTATTCCGAGCCAGTATTTTTCTATGGATGACAAACAAATTATTAGCTTTTTTAACCATGCAGGCAATAGAGAGCAATAAATACGATTCTGACCCAGTGTTTACAGCCTGCAATATAAGTATTGACAAGCTGTTGGTACCCTTAAGCGGTCGAGTTCTTCCTGCCCCAGAGGTAAAGTAAAGTTGTCTCTTTTTTTAATGGTTAGTTTTTTTTTAACAAATTATTATGAAATTTGGAAGATTGGTAAATTTTATTTGTTTGATTTATAAAATTTAAATATTTCAAAAAATTTCTTAATTCTGAAATTATTTATACATTAAAAACATATTTTAAATAAAGGAATTTTTTATTGCCAGATTTATTTTTCTAACGTTGTTTAGATTAATTATCCTAAAAAAATCCTAAACAAATATTTCTCTAATTAAACATTAGAGTTTCTTTTTAATGCCTCAGCTGTCTGTCTAAAGCTCACAGGACTCCTTTGTATAATAATATGCAAATACTCATATTTACCATCTTAACATTTCACTTCTCTCTTTAATGCCTTAGCTGTCTGTCTAAAACCCACAAGCCACAAAGTTCCTTTGTACAATAATATGCAAATACTCATATTTACCATCAACATTTCACTTATCTCTCTTTAATGCTAAAGCCCCCAAGGTTCTTTGTACAATAATATGCAAATTCTCATATTTACTATGATTATATCTGACAATAATAATTAAACTTCTTCTGCAATTTTCTATTTTAACTATCCATTAGTATTTGAGAGTAAATTTCTTACCCAATTTTTTTTTTTAAATATTCATGAATATTTGGTTATCTTGACAGCTAAGGTGGTTTGGGGATCGGCGAGAGACACCATTAAACGGACGTTGGAATTTTAATGATAAGGTATTTATGATTTTGGATTTTGAAGCTTGTATAGTTTTATTTTAAATTATCTTTCTATATTTAAACCCTAATCACTTTGAACAACCTATCATTAGGTTATGTACCAAGGAGCGATCGTTTCATCATGGATAATCGTTAATTTCTCGATGCCTAAGTTTGGAAATCATGAAATACAGGCCATGGCTCGTGAAATCGAAGTCTGTTGTAACAGAAGAGGAATGGTATGTGTCGTGAAAATTTTGTTAAAATTTGTAATTATTTTAGGATATGAGGAGTTGGTTAAATTTCGGTAGTAGTCTTTAATTCATATAGTCAAATTTAGTGTGTATTAATATGTTAATAAATTAAATTTACACGATCAATTGAAAAACAACACTTTATGAATTATTTGTGTGCTTTACTCCTCCATCTTTCCAACAATCACATAATATATGTTGCTTTATCTTATTGCAGAGAATGCCTAGGTGTTCGGGTATCATAGAGGAGAATCCGAACAACAGATACATGAAACCTGCTGAAAGAGTGAAAACGATGGAAGATCTTCTAAGGCGTGAAAATCGACCTCAACTTATAATTTCCCTTTTACCGGAAAGAAAGACCTGTGATCTCTATGGTGATTTTTTTTTTTTTTGATTGTAGATTTTAGTTTGATTGTAAATTTTGGAATTTTTGTTGAGAATTTAAACAATTGACTTTATTTTTATTCATCAAATTTTAAAAATTTTAAATCAAAACCATAGAAAGTTAAAATACATCTTGTTATTTGATAAGTTTTGTTTACTTGTCCCAGCGCCATGGAAGGCAAGGCTCATGCATCACGGAGTGGTGAATCAGTGTATGTCACCTGTCAAGGGCAAGGTCAGGGTCAATGATCAATATTTAACTAATCTCGCTATGAAGATAAATGCAAAGGTACCCTCCCTCCCATGTTTGCTAAATAGATATGCACTTTTTCATAACTAGGTTTTTTCACCATTGGTTGGGTTTTTTCTGCAAAGGTAACCTCCCTCCCATGTTTGGTAAATAGATATGCACTTTTCCATAAGTATGTTTTCTCACCATTGGCTAGGTTTTTTCACCATTGGTTGGGTGTTTTTCACCATGTTTGCTAAATAGATATGGGTAGGCTTTTTCATAGCTAGGGTTATTCACCATTGGTTTTCTTTCTTATCAATATAATGCTTTCACCACCATTATTATTATGTAATGAGTTTTTTCACCATTATTTTATATTTTTGTTGTTGCAGTTGAATGGCCTGAACACTGTATTAAATGTGGAATATGAAAAAAGGATACCGAAAATATCGAATACACCAACCATTATTATTGGGATGGACGTTTTACGTGGTTCTCATGGGAATATAGATTCACCTGCTGTTGCAGCTGTACGGATATTTGAGAGGGGATTTTCAATTTATTCCTTTTCTTTTCTTTCCTATCACCAGATTCTCGTATGGTTGTGTGCATTGTGTTTATCAAATGTTATGTTAAATTTATAAACAAAATTGTTTGTAGGTTGTTTCCTCGAGAGAGTGGCCGTTGATTACTAAGTATAGAGCTTTCACCAGACTTCAAACACCCAGGTCTGAGATCATGGAGGAACTTTACAGACAATCCTTTACGCCGGAAGGAGAGGAAAGGGATAGGGGCATAATCAAGTAAACCTGTTTAATTATTTTTGCTACTTTTTAATCTCGAACCAATGGGCAATTTTTTATTTGTTCATAGAGGCAATGTTGTTTAAGACAGGCCAATTTATGTTGATTGCAAAATTTGAAAATATCTTGAAATGGCTAGTAAATTTTCAAAATATCCTGAAATAGCTAGTAAAGAGTTTCATTATTTAACCTGTGTGAGAGTTAGTTTCTAGAATATTTCCGTAATATACATGCAAAACATTCCAAATTTGTCCAATTACAGGTCTTGTAATGAGCACTGGTAGTGTTCTATCTGCAGGATATTCTATTTGACTATAGAATTGCATTTATACTAGTTATAGGAAAATTGATTAACAACACTCACTGTTGATTTTGATCAAAAGTTGACGAAAATCTCATATCGTTCAAGTAAATATTACATCTAACTCTCATATGGTTCAAGTAAATATTACAGCTAACATTTACGTTGGTTACACAGCGAAGTATTAAAAGATTTTTATAGAAGCTGCCACAAGAAACCAGAGCAAATGATCATCTTCAGGTATGTGTGGTTAATGTTGAATTGTGTTTGGTTTATTTGACAGTGTTTTCTGTAAGTTAGGGTGGTAAAAGTTTTACACAATTGTAGTTTTTAGAGAGATTTTTTTTTTTTTTATAATCATACAGGAAAAGATTTTATGGACTCTTTTAGAATCAAGATGTGTGGTTCTTTTCAGTTTATTAAAAACTTGTTCATTAGATTTTTTTTCTATTTGATTATCATTTAATGATCTATGTAAAAGTTATGGATCACAGAAATTGAAAGCAAAAAATATCTATAGTTATCTATAGTTTAACTTTTTGTGTTTTTTTATGCTATCCAATTGAAGAGTATTTTTTTATTTGAGATAAGAGGGAAGTTAACTCTTTAATTTTTCACATCATTTTTAAAATATTTTGGAAGTTATATCATTTTGTTTCAATTTCTTTAATTTTTTATTATTTGTTTCTTATTCATAAGATATATTAAACTTTCTTTAGGAACATATAATTGATAGACAAAAATATAGAGTTTTTGTAGGTGTATATCTTGCAGAGTTGTGAGCACAATATTTACAAAACATAAAACTATTGATTGATAACAAAGTCCTCAAAACTAAGCACTTTTTGGAGTTTTGAGGAAGTTAAGAGAATTTATTAATATAAAATTGATGGCCTAATTTGACGATCGATGCAAAATTTTCTTGTTTTCAATTTACATCCATCATCACACAATTTGTTTGCATCTTTGATATAGAGTTTTAGAGGATTGTGAGCTCTTTCAAAAGCTTTTATTTAGATATCAAAAGTCTTTGATAAACACTATAAATCTCTTCTTCATTATTTGCCATATAACTAAGCCATAATGGATACTTGAACACTTCACCATCCAACCATTCCGAAATTTTATTTAGATTCCTTCTCAACTCTTCTCCCATAATCTAAATTATAACCATGTCATTTAAGCTTTGAGCATAAGATTGTAACAAGGATATATAGTTAATAATGTTGTAACAAGGTATTTTCCTTATCTTTTACAGGGATGGAGTTAGTGAAACTCAATTTGGCATGGTTTTGGACATTGAGCTCACAGCAATTTTAAAGGTTTTTATTTTACATTAGTTTTCTATGTATTTTCGTTAATTATAAGTTTAGATTCTCATATGGTTTATTGTCATTGGTTTTAAATCTTAAATTTGGTTTGGTATAGGCATGCCACTTCTTAGATAATGGTTTTAGACCCAGAGTTACATTGATAGTTTCGCAGAAGAATCATCACACAAAACTCTTTCCGAGGAAAGCAGAGGGAAATGTACAACTAGGTTAATTATGTTCTCTTTCAAACTATGCTATTCAAAATAAAGTGTTTGATTTCAATAATTATATAAAAATTTAACATAATTGTAGAATTAATGACTAACAAAAATGTATTGGAATGTTATTAATTATATATTTAAAATTGTTTAATTAAATAAAATGTGATTTAATTATTTATTAATTTAAAATTTATATATTGATATAAGATCAAATTAACTGATTTTATGTGTTTTTGATGCAGGGACAATTGTAGATTCTCATGTTTGTCACCCTGGAATTTTTTATTTCTACTTATGTCCTCATAATGGGCCAATTGTAAGTATTTCATATGTATTTTTAATCTATATTAAGATATATAGAGTTTTTTTACTCCCTTTAATTAATATATATATATTAAAAAAAGAAAATTTCAAGTTATGTCTTCTTAATGGGAGGATTGTAAGTATTTCATATGTATTTTAATTCCATATTAAGGAATATAGAGATCTTTTTAATATATAATTCACATTTCTATAAATAATAAATTGTGTTGTAGGGAACTTCAAAACCAACTCATTACAATGTATTGCTGGATGAAAATGACTTCACTTTGGATGAAATTCAAAGCCTAATTATCTTATGTGTAAGAATCAATCTTTAAAAATAGTCTTTGATCTTTTATATTTAAAATCAATTTATATGTTTTTTTATTATATTTTTTAAATTGTATTTGTTTGATTGTAGGTATCAAAGAAGTTCAGCAACAATCTCCTCAGGTTAAGATGCTAGCCTTCTTATAAAATCGTAATCATATTTTATATTTACTCTCTTTTAACTATTTAACATATAAATGATTTGATTTTTCTATATTTGATTTGTATGTGCAGTTGCCCCCATAAATTATGCACATCTAGCAGCATCCCAAGTGCAACAAATCATACAATCACAAGAAATAGATGGAAATGTTCCTAAATTGCCACATATGACCGAAGACATAGCTCAAAGCATGTATTTCTGTTAAATTCTCAATTACGTTTCAATTCTACTTTTTTCATAATAAGTAATTTTTGGAAGACAATTTATCTACAAAATTACAAATTGTATACAAAATTTCAATGTTGTATTGAAAGGTTTTTTTCTTTATGTTTTTATATCTAGCAAAGTGCAATTCTCTATGATCTATAATTTAACATTATGGATTGAATTTTATTATTTTTAATTAAAATTAAATTTTTTTATATGTATCATTATGTAATGATTTTTATTGTAACTTTTGCACAATCCATTTTTATGGCTATAATTTTAGTTGCAATATTTATGCCATGATTTTTTGATACATAAAGTTTTTATTAGGAAGCTTTACAGTAAAACACTAAATTTTAAAATCCTTGAATATAGATCATAATAACTTAAATAACATATTTACTATCAATTAATACCCACCACAATTCAATCAAGTATTTTCAGAATAACATATTTATCACCAATTACTACCCACCATAATTTAACTAAGTATTTTCATAAAAAATGGATAGAAACAAGATGTAAATAAAGACAAGTTGTTAGTGTCCACCATTATTTATGTTTTCTTCCACACACACTTTGTCCTTTATTAGAGAATTATTTTTTCAATTTCATATATATATTTGCAATTTTTTGGAAACCTTATTAACCATTAATTAATTAAAATGAAACTTGATTATTTTATAACATTTAAATTACTTTATAGAAAATATTATTAATTAACAAGTTCAAAATTAATAAGTATTGCTAACTAATTGTATAAAATTTTAATTAAATAACTTTTTTCAGTGAAATGAGATAAAATCATTAATAATTAAATGCAAATTGATTCAAATGATAATATTTTATTTAATATATATTAAAAATAGTTAAACTCCTAAAAACATTAATCTAGATTCATTTAATTAATATAAAAATGAAAACCACTTATTTATATTACTTAAATATTTATTGTTTATTACAAATTATATTTAAATTCATGAAAATGAAATGAATTTTATTACATTTAGTTGATGACCAAATCTCCATAAGTGTATTTGTCAATGAAAATGAAAATTGACATTAAATCCAAATCCATAATAACTATTACATCTAAATCACTCTCGCAAATGCTTTCCATTTTATTAGAAATTAATCAACTCATTAATAAAAAGACTATTCATTCGCTCTTCATCTTAATAATTAAGATATTCATCTTAATAATTAAGATAGTTAAAGTGAATTTTAAAATAAATAACTTCACATATTTGATAATAGACCTATAGAAAATTTCTTGCCAAATACGATAAACAAATTTGTGTACATTAATATCTTAATCCTATAGGTTTAAGTATAATGCTTTATTTCCCATATTTATGTTTATTTATTTCTCAGAAATATGAAGTACATGGATTTTATTATATATGGAACATTCTTTTAATGAATGCCTCCACTATTAGGAGTGGATAACATAATATCACTGTTAATATTGTTTTAAATATTTAGAGTCAAAAAAGGTATATTTTACAATAGAATGAATGATGTCAAATTCGTATAGTACAAGATTTTTCCACATTATTTAAAATGCTTTTTAAAAATTTGATATTTTTATCTATTATAGGAATTGATTTATTTGAATATGATGTATATTTATAAGTATATACTTTTTTATATGAATTTTATATTTCAATTTTACCAATTTATTAAATATCCCAAAATAAACATAAAAGTGTGTCACTTGTTACATTAATGGTAGGGGAAATGTTTAAAGTAATGAGAAAATGAGTCTTTTTTTATGTTATCACTTTTCTCTCTTAAGCCTCATCTCCCCTCTATGTAATGAGATAATGAGTCTTTTTTATGTGATCACCTTTCCCTCTTAAGTCCCATCTCCCCTATGACTCATGTGAACTCCAACCCTTATGTGAATGTTGACTTGATCTAAACATTTTTTGTTTACTTAAAGTTGACCTATTAAGTGAAGAGTGCAAATGCCAAGAATTCCATTATATTTGGTCTTAATCCATCTAAACTAGTAAAAGTAATGCATTATAAGTCAACCATGGATGTATAGGATACTCTTAGGAATAGTTATGAAGAAGATGAGAAAGTTAAGAAATCCAAGCTTCAAACCTTCACAATGAGGTTCAAATTCTTAGGAATGAGTGAAGAAGAAAATAGATGAGAATACAATGATGTGGTTTTACAAAAGGTATTGAAATATTTTTCTATAATATTCAATGCTAAAATCTTATCCATCCAAGAGATGGAAAAATTGAAGTCTCTCATAATTCATTAGCTACAAAGAACCCCCAAAACCTATGAGATGAGAATAGAACAAGAGATGGTTCAGCCTAAAGAGGTAAAATTTTAAGTGTCAAAGAATACTAAGGAACACAATATCACCAATAGTGTTCTACATATGAATCTGCTCAAGAATTGGCTCAATTTCCTAGAAAGATAAGATGGGGTATAGGTGGAGGTTACCATTTAGATGCTTTTACTATGTAAGATTTGGGAATTTTTCCTCCAAGTATCCATATAAGGAGAATCTAGGAAAGGAAAAGGAGCAAAGTTCAAAAAATATGAGAAGCGTCCTTCCAAATGCATCTCTACTTCAAAGAGGACAATTTTGCTCCATAAGAAAGTAGAGAAGGTTCTTTAGAAGATGAATAAGAACTAAAGGAAAAAGAAGATCCATCTTTAAGGAGAGATCATCATTGCTCTTGATGAGCTAAAGGAAGGGCATGAAGAAGAACAAGGTACTAAAAGAGTAGTTCAGGTGAGGGAGAGTTGAGGGAGGTATGTACAACTATAATAATGTTTTTTTTTTATCAACTAGAAAAAGAATCTATTAAGAGAAAAGAAATTCTATCACAACAATTAGAAGAATATTAAAAGGATTATAATAAGCTAGAAGATGAAAATACAATTTTGAAATAAGAGTTGATTAAGAAATACTAGAAAAAAAATGGAGAATCATATAAAGAGGATTTATGTCTCTAAAACTCAAAGTTGAGGAAGTGAAAATGAAAAAAGACTTTATCCAAATACATCTCTACTTCAAAGAGGACAATTTTTCTCCATAAGAAAGTAGAGAAGGGTCTTTAGAAGATGAATCAGAACTAAAGGAAGAAGAAGGCATAGTCCATCGTTCAGGAGAGATCATCATTGCTCTCGATGAACTAAAGGAAGGGCAAGAAGAAGAACAAGGCACTAAAAAGTAGTTACTGTGAGGTGAAAGAGGGTTGAAGGAGGTATGTACTACTATAATAATGGAAAAAAAGTTATCAACTAAAAATACTTGAAGAAGCTATTAAGAGAAAAGAAATTCTATCACAACAATTAGAAGAAGATAAAAAAAAATTATAATAAACTAGAAAATGAAAATACAATTTTGAAATAAGAGTTGATAAAAAAATACTAGAAAAAAAAATATAGAATCATATAAAGAGAAATTATGTCTCTAAAACTCAAAATTAAAAAAGTGAAAATGAAAAAAGACTTATGAATAATTTGATCATGAAATACTAATAGTACTACCACAATTTAGAAGCAAAAATTATAACTCTAGAGAAATCCATGAAGTGGAATTGAACAAAACTTTTTTTAAAGAACAAAGAAGCTATCTCACATTTTGAGCAGTTAAAGATAAAAAAATAAAATTAAAAAATATGCCTGGGATACTCCGATCCATTAAAATATTTTAAAGTAAAGACAAGAACTCGGTCCACACGATTCGAAGGTCTTTAAAGTTGTGAAAATAAATTACAAGGAAGAGTTGGTGATGATAAACAAAAGACAAATCGGGAAATCACTTATAAACAAAACATGTTAGTTAAGTTTTCAAATGTTTTCCCATAAATAAATGTAAATTAACCAACGAGGAAGCAAAGGTATAAACAAATATGCTCAAGCTCATCGATAGTCAAACTCCAGGTATCTGAAGTTGTTATATGGCCACTGTTGTTCATGTCATGGTTTTGGACATAAAGCCATTAATAGTAGAAATTTCAAAGCTGAAAGAGATAAATTTCAGGTACTATTGGAATATTAGGTCTAGAAATTCATTCGATGGGACTAAAAATTCCTTTTCACCACTTGCTAAATGAGAGTAAAAGGTGGACAGTACCTCAGACCTGGAAGGGAAGGTTAGTTGTACCAGTCTTCAGAAGGAAGTTTTTAAAATGTAATAACTTTGGGCGCAAGGAAAATGAATGCAAAATGATTTTTGCTGTCCATCTAGATAACACAGCTATGAATAATCAGTACATCTAAGGGACATGAAGGGAATATTCAGTACATCTAAGGGACATGAAGAGGTGGGAACAAAAGATTGAGAAATCATAGGACTGTGGACTTGCTATATCCGCACATGCATATGAAGGAAAATGGGATGTAGATAGTGGTTGCTATAAGTAGACAATAGAAATCTCTTGATTTTAATAGAGAAAAGTAAAGACTTTCATAGATAATTAGCCTCGACGAAAATAGATAGTGGTTGCTATAATTTTATGTATGTACATGGTATCAAGCACAATCTGTTGACCGTAAACCAAATATAGATAGTGGTTGCTATAATTTTATGTATGTACATGGTATCAAGCACAACCTGTATCAAGCAAACTTATAGATAGTGGTTGCTATAATTTTATGTATGTACATGGTATCAAGCACAACCTGTTGACCGTAAACCAAATATGTGAAAACTGTTATGATGTAAATTTTCGCGATGCGAAAAGGAAAAAAATGAAAAGCTTGTAAGCACTCACAACAATGTGTGTGTTTGATGATTCCAGACTCAATTTTTTTATTATGAATTTAGGAAACATATATGCCCACAGTTTAAAACTCGAGGAGTTCTCTTTTCTAAACCTTCGGAGCTAGTTCATATAGATATTTATGGTCCTAAAAGAACACATATCCCAAGAGGATAAATGTACTTTATTTTATTGATTGATGATTTTAATAGCGCTACTTGGATAATGTTCTTCAAAAGAGAAGCCAGAATCAGTGACTAATTTTAGAGTATTTACGGCTCAGGTTGAGAACAAGGAGAAAATCAGGATTAATTGCTTGAGATCTTACATGTAGGAGAATTCATCTTATTCATCTTAATAGAATTTTGAAAATTTCTATTTTTATTTTTAAATAGTTTAGGTTTTAATTATTTCTCATTAAATAAATTCATTAAATATAATAGTATGATGATTTTAAATACGCTAATATAATTTTATTTGAACATAGTATGTAATTTTCATTTTAGTCATTAAATATAATAGTATAATGATTTTAAATACACTAATATAATTTTATTTGAACATAGTGTGTAATTTTCATTTTACTTAAAAATGGTTGCAAATGTTAATAAACTTATGAAAATAAAGCAATACCAATTGTATAATTATGTATCAATTTTTAAACGACTTTGATGTATATGGGTATGAAGTATAACAAGTGCTAGAGGCAACTAAAGTGTTGTCGACTATGGGTAAAAATATAAAGGAATCAAGCATAAGGAGGAAATACTCAGTAACATGACCACCATATAAGAATGGAGTGATTTAAGAGAAAAGAACCATATAGACATGGACAAATAAATAATGGATGAGGGGAAGGTTGCACACACCTTCTAAGACCATAACACAAAGGAGGCATAATAATGATAAGTCCATTATGAGCTGTAGAAAGGAAGATCAACATATGTAAAACATTTCAAGGTATTTGGGAATAAATGTTCTATCAAAATAAATAATAAATACCTTGCAAATTTTGTATGCATATGAGGGTATATTCCCTAGATTTTGAGTTAGGAGCAAAGGATTCAAATGATTCAACAATAGGACAATGAGGGTTAAATATTGCATTAATGTTGTAGTTGACGAGGAGGATTCTACTCTCAATTATGCACATCAAGAAGAAGAATAGGAATGAGAAAGATGATATGACACGAAGGCTCAAGACCCCATCCAAGTATGTACAAAATAAACACCTAGAAATTCAAATACTTGGTGATCAAAGAATAGATGTCCAAAGAAAATGGAAATTATTTAGAAATGTAGGCTCACATCATCATGTTATCGAGAGTGTCCACCTAAATTAGTGATATGAGTCCTTCCATTCCTTAGATGGAGCGAAGGTGACACATACATATTCTTTTCCAAGTCTCAAAATTTTTATATCCAAATTTTGTAGTTTATCTAGAATGTGGCATAGATCCCACACTTAGGTGGCAGTAGTGGGGGATGAGATCCTAATTTGAAATCTCTTCGCATATACTTCTTAGAGAGTTTGGAATGTCATGAGTCAAACTTCAGTACAAGGTATCAATTTTAAAGTTGAACCATTAATTAGCTAATTTGTATGCAAGTTTGTTTCCATTTCCCCTAACATGGGATAAAATGGGTGTTACAATTTCTTCCAAAATATTTTGTACCCTTCTTATGTTACTATGAATTCTTGAAATATTTGAGACTTTAGAAGACTGTGAGCCATATTGTTTTCTCTGGTCATTTGAATCATTATTATTATTATGTGTGTTAAGACAATTTTTTCATTTCCTCAAATCAAAGTGTGTTTTTCCATTAGGGAAACCAAACTTGATGCAAAACTTCAATTGCTTAAAAATTGTAAATGATAGGGTGATGCTTGGGGTCCTAAAAACTAAAATTTGAACAATAGTTGTTGGCCCTACAAACTCATTTTGAAATAGAAAATTACAAATTGGAACCATAAAAGTGTTAAAAACAAAGTAACAAAAAAACATTTAGATAGATTTATCCAAGTCAAAAGCTTCAAATGGAATGGAGTCCTTGCTGTAATTTGGGGAGCAACCAGTATTTGTATTAATTTGGTTATGCTTCTCAAGATACCTCATCCTTCCATCCATTGCAAGCTTCTACCTTTTCATTTGATTTAGCATTATGATAATGTCCTCCTTGATTTATTTTTTGTCTAGAAGTAATCTAGTCAAGGGAAACGTTAAATTTCATTATATTTCTACCATATGCATATAGTAATTATAACGACCTATGGTATGCTCGAAATATAGAGCCTACTTTGCTACATCTACTAGTAATTCTATGCCTCTAAGGGTGTGTCACTCATTTGCTAATTGCCTCTTTTTCTAGGTGATTTTCTCCTAAATGAGTTGGGGGATAAGCTCCTTGAATTTGGCTATCAAAATTTAAGCTCTCACTTTCAATTTTGAGTTCCTTTGTTATTTTTAATATGGCATTACCTTATGAAACATGTCTAACTAGTAGTTTTACATTGGAAATTTCAGTGAGATTATAATATTGGAGAGCATGAGGCTTAAATGTGAAATTGGAGCCTTCTTTACGTTATGAATAAATCTTGTACCAAGAAATTATTGGGATAATGATTAAAAAATATTACACCACAAGAAAATCATTAGAATTACTCACGAAAAAATGGAGAACAAAAATGGCCCTTTTCCAACTTTCTCTATTGTCTTGTGGAGACAACTTGCTAGGAAATCCTATGGTGACCAAATCATTTAGAAAATTTAAACGGTATGGTAGCCTCTCCAATATATTGGTGCATACAACATGAATCTTCTAAAAAATATTGAAGTAAGTAAGAGCCACATGGATGGAAAGGGAAATAAATTGGCTTAACCAACAATTCCTGCTTGCGCACCTGAAATGTTCTCAAACATTTCCATATAATTCCCTATTAAACTTAATCATGATTTTATGAGGACAAAGCTTCCTACTCTAAAAGAAAATGTGCCACTCTAGAATTATTGTGGGCTTTCATTATGAATACAATACTCCCAACCTATGCTCTGGAACATGCACACTGATGGGTTTTCCTCTTTAAGGCCAAGGTTTTATATCAATTTCCCACCCTTTAGTGCTAATAGCAAGACAAATAGGAGAAGAGGTGTAACTTAGCTTACTTATGCAAGGATTTGGTACAACCCACAATAAAACTTTGCAAATCTCATGTATTCTCATCCATAAGAATAGCCTTGTACACTCTATAAGAAATGACAAACCAAATCACTAGGTCTAGGGATATAACTATGTCCCATGAATTTTACATGGCATGGATTGCATCATTATGTTGTCATGTTTCCACATCCTACATTTGTGTGGGCTGGTAGGATGGCAACAACACGCCTCTTACCTTACACTTCTCAAGCACCCCATCTAGGGGGTTTGATTCTTGTTGGCCTATTTTTTACCACTCTTATTTGATGGGAGAATCAATCAAGGAGTTCTATAGGGTTTATATTGGAGTGGCTTTAGAAGATAATTCTTCATTATGAAGCTTGTCTACTATTTTGTTTCCTCACCTATGAATGTGGATATGAATGATGGGAGGGATGGAATTGATAAAGTAGGAAACTTGATATAGGAGGTTTTCCAACCTTTAGTTTTGGGGGACATTTTTCATGTGAGTGCCATAAAGAATTTTGTGGATCATAGTTATGGCTATCTTTGATTCTCCTTCCACCATGAGCTTGGTGTAGCCTTGATCTTGCGTAATTATTATTCCTTCTTCTAGTTCCTTCAAATTGGTTGCATTATTTCTATTATAACCCATGGGTCCTAAGTAAATGTAAAGGAGATTTCTAAGTGATCCCTAATGCTAATTCCAAATCAAGCTAGGTTAGGGTTTCCTTTTGAGGGTATATTCTAATTAAGATTTATGAAATTTAGGGTTGAAGGAGGCCAACTAGGGTGGATATGGATAGATATGGGGGGGAGAATTTGTGGGAGAGGGAGTATCTAGACATAAATGCTAGTTTCATAGAATGTAAAATTTTTCTCTTGTTGCTTGCTTGTCTTGATCCCATTAGGTTTGCATTGAAATGGATTCTTAGATGTTCCTTTTAATGAGGAGCTAAAGATGGTCTTTAGGATGAGAAATAATTCTGAATATGTGATTTTCCTTTATTTCCATATGATCCAAAGACGCATTCCTTGAAATAGGGTCCAAATCATATTTAATACAAATTTATTAAATACTTATGATCTCCAAATTGCAATGGATTGAGGGATACATTAGGGATCATGATCAAAGTGTTCCATATTGATATCCAATGTTTTCTAGAGATGGTTGGTGTAAGATAAACCATTAAATAAGTTTTCTGAGTTTTCATATTCAAGGAAGCAAAGTTAACATCTAGAAATAATTGTGCTTTTATAAATTATCTCACAATAGTTTTTTTTTTCTTGTACTAGGATCCATAGAAATATTGATACTTTTAGCCATAATTTCCACTTCTATATATTTCTCTTGATAGAAGCATAATGAATCTCATTGTAGTTTTCCTAAATTTTGTAGGGATCTTTAGTGCAGAAAATTCACCTTATTCCATATCCCCATTTGAGTTTATCTACCTAAGTAGAAATCAAGATATGTATTTCTTGGATTTCTTTCAAGAATTGATTCCAACTTTCCTTCTTGCATGAGCCTTTGGATGCAACCATTATTTCACATAAGAGTGAAAATTTTGGTTATCCCAATAATATCTGACTTTGTGAAATTCTCATATCTTCATATTGAGTTGAAGAATGTTTAATTCATTTTGGTCTTGCAAGTTGGGTAACTATTTCCATGACTCATCCTAGAACAAGGGTGATTCATTTTCTAAGAAGTGTTGTTGGATGGTATGCATACCCATTTTTGCTAACACACATATGGATAGTATTTCATATATAAAGTGAGTTATGATGAGTTGTTATATGGGATTATAAATCACTTATCTTTCTTACATGAATCAAAAATTTGGCCAATCCTATGCTAGGAAATATGTTATCATTGATGTGAAATGTTTTTATTGATGTAAAAGGGGAGATTATTGGGAAAGATGTTGTTATTGATGTCAAAGATTTGGGTTCCATGGAGAGGGTAACGGGTTTCAAGCTAAGAGGGAGTCCTATAGTAGTTGTAGTGTTTAATAGAGAGACATAATAATAACACGATAACTTAGGAAATTAAAAATATTATAGCTAAGATAGTTTGGTGGCCTAGTCCTTGAATTTAGTTTTGTCTTATATGACATATGCACTTTAATATGTAATTTTATTGGATGGATGGACGTTGGAGATACATTTCCAATTGTATAAGGTATTTTAAAATAATCCATACCATGATGGATTTATGGTGAGTTGAAGTTTATCAATGTTCTAAGATTTAATTTTTTGCATGCACCTTCGTTTTGCAAGAAACTTATTTGTGAAACGAAATTCTAGACATAGGTGGATTTGTGAAGAAGATAGATAATTTGATATGGTCAAGCCTTGGTTATGGTCTATTGTTCAGTCTATTTAGGTATTCATCTCGTTGGAAAGTTTCAGTAGATGGACAATGGACTGACCCTTGACCTTCGACCCTTGACCTAAGTGGGACCAGGATAAGACAAGTGACAGATTTACATTGAATGTGTATGGTTTTATGGCAGCATATTTTCAAAAGTGGAGCATGCACCAAGTGTCTCCCTTTAGGTGTTACGAAGGATAGATGGATCACCTTGATCCTATGTGGGACCCTGTATGGAAGGATCATCACTGCATGTTAAGTGGGCCAGTTAGTGATTAATCTAATCGTCTATCTTCACAATAAAGGATCTCCCAAATCCCAAGTTGTGGCATAAAGCATTAATCTATTAGGCCAATATCTCTAGCCCTATGGGCATATGATATTAAGTTGTGATGGAATATAGGATGACATATTTGGTGAAAGTTGTTGAATTTAGTAGTTAGCGAATCTTGTAGATATAACTATATACACTACTAAAAACCAGTGATTCAATATATTTTCTAAACTAAGAAAGTTGATCAAAATTCAATACCAAGAATGAAAAACACAATGAAATTGAACTGCTCTAATTAAAGGTTGTAGATGATAGTTAATGTGATATGTATAACATATTTGTTCAGTAACGAACCTCCTATGATATTTTATAGATGATATTGGATAAATATCAATCAATGAAGATTGAGATTGTAGTATTTTTTTGAAAAACTCTAAACATGTACTGTGGTCGTTTAAATGACAAGGGAATCCATAAATAATTTAAGGCTCAATTATATTTTGTAAGAAAACACTTTGACTAATCATGATTATTGGTTTTTTCTCCAATTTTTACTCTCTTGCAAGGTATGATTCATTAAATCTAGTTCTTGAACTATGTGATAAAGTGTAAGGAAACTCTATGTTTAGTGTTGCAATGATATTATTCTATTATGGGGAAATTTTTCTTAGTGTGAAAGAGGTGTGAATGAGACAAAAACAATGTGGAACAATAGAATAAGCTCTATAGAAGAGTTTTTATGGTTGAGTGCCAATATTATATACGTCGAGTGTTTCATAGAGAGTGTTGTAAACGAGAACAAACTAAGGCAGAGACAGCTTAAGTGTGTGTGCAAAGAAAATGAAGCGGAGATATAAAGAGAAAATATACCAAAGTCTTAATTTAATTTTAATACTGTGGTAGGTCATTATTCTGAGTTTGAAAATTTTATGAAAAGGACATTTTAATAAAGTAGGTAGGGGTATGTAATTATAAGAGGTTGGAGGCTCTAGGAAATTTGTGGCTTGCTAATATGTGGGATTAGCATCAAGGGCTTCTGAGGATTGAAAATTTTATTCCCCTTGTAGAAATTGCAGCGTCTTCAGGCCAAGGAGAATTCTAATAAAATAAGCTAAAAATCATTGTAGAGACTATGGAAATGCTGAAGGAAGACATCTATATCACCCATTTGTAAGTTATTTATTGTATGTATTTTTATTGTATATTTTTTTTTATGAATCTTTATATGTATATTTTATTTTAGATTGTATGTCTTTGTATTGTAAATTGTATTATCGTTTTATTGTAAATTTATTTTATAATATTATTTTGGGTGTTGTTTGAACTATGTTTTAATCTTGATATGGACTAGAATTTTTTTTTTTTTAATTTCCATTACAGTCGATTAAGGGTTTAGGTCAAGTTAGGGGTTAATTACTTTATGGGCTTATGAACAAGGGGTAAGTGTTTAAGGGTTTACGGGTTAGGGGTTTAAGGTCTTAAGGGAATGGGGTTAAGGTGTTAGGGGTTAATGTATGTTTAGTGGGTTAATTTAGACCTAGAGGATTTAGAGGTTAATCATGGGTTTTTATGGAACATTATTTGTTATGCGGAATTATGGATTACAGATAAAACACATTCCCTAAATGTGGTGTTATGCATTTAGAAAAAAAATCAAAGACTTTGCAGGTACTTTTTCTAATAGTAAATAGACACACAGAAAGATGGATAAACTTACTTGGAGTCCAAGCACTTCCTTTTCTCCTTTTTTCACTCTTGTTGTAGCTTCCAATCCAAATTTTATCACCAGAATAGTTCTTGCAAGTATAAACACTAAACATCAAAGAGATTGCAATATACAGATGCCTATTTAATTTAATCATTTAAATCAATGAAACATGAAACATATACATAGTCTAAGAATCCATAATATGAAAGCTAGAACATTATACAGATACATATGTGGGAAGGTAAGCAGCAATATTTATTAATGGATAGAAGGGGGAAGTTACAACCAATAGTTGATTTGATGTCACCAACTCCAGCATCATCAGAGCCTCATCACAATGAAAATCTCTCTAGTAGCATATCACTCAAATCAAACCCTCAATTGATAATTCAACAACATTTCTCTACCAAATTTCTTCCTTCTCAAGCACTAGGATATGTGCTCAATTTATAGAACAGATGAAGGTAGTTTCACAATCAATGAATTTCTAATAATAGGCAAGACATGTTCCCAAGCTCAGAGGTGTTGAATGGACACATGGATTTGAAGTTTGACACACGTGGACTGTTCTAGAAGGCACTGGCCATGTGGAGATTCCGAAACAATGAGAATTTCTCTCCCAATTAACCAACACACTCTTGAATGTCGGGAAGTGCTTTTTAGAGCACCCTTGAATGGAGGTAACTACATATTCAAAGAAATTAGTCCCTTGAGAGGTTGCGTTGGTGAGCGCAGAGGTGATATAACATGTACTTCAAATCATGGAAACCTTGCAATGGAAGTCATGGATCATTTTTCCTTTTCTTTGTCATAGGGCATGTAGCAACTGAAATGATAGGGGATGATAGACCTTATTCATTGGTTATGGGGATGATGTCTAGTTAAACCAAGTCATTGGGAATGGTGCCTAAATTGAGCTATAATAGATTTCCCCCTAAAGCATGAAGTCAGAATACTAACAACAATATTTTTTGAATGAAATGATTTACATTGTGATGGGATAGAGTTGAAGGGGAGTGGCGACCTGAATGAATCTTACAATGCATTAAATCATGATATGTCCTCTTGATCACGAATTATTGAGGGAAGGCATTCCCATGCTCAACACATAAACTATCTAATAACATGTACATAGTGCAAAAAGTCATCTAGATTGGAAATTTTCCCAATACAGACATGCCTACAGATATAGGCCCATGTTTGGATGATGAACTGTATGTAAGGTGACCATACAGATGATGTGTACAAAAATCTTGATATCACAGCCCGGATGGATGAAACTAGATCCGAGTTCTTCCTATCTCATTCACTTGATTGTTTGGGTACAAGTCTAGCCATGCGAATATATTATTTGTAGTTGAACATGGTAAGACATCGTTTGATTACCAGCCAATGATGTGAGTTGTTGACAAATGCAAGAGAACCGCCATTAACGTTAATGGCTCCCATGGTACTACAATAAATTTCGTAAGGCGTGAATACATGATTTGATGTTGAACGCCAAAAAAAATATTTCGGTCAAAATTCTGGAAGAGAGGATATTGTTGATGTTGTAACAAGCCTCATTGTACTGGAAGATGATTTTTCTAAGTGAATTTCCTGGATGATGATTTGGCATTGACATGAAGTCACTTTATTGTGAAACAGGAGTTACTAATTTTAGAGACAAAATATGACTTGATATAGAAATTTTCGGGGATGACTGTCATGAGAATGAAGGTTAATGAGTATTGCAGGAGGATGAGTATTCATTGGATGACTTCTCTTGAACATATCAATGACACTGAGATAAGTTGGAAACACTGACCCAAAATCAAAGTTAAGGTATGATGAACCATAGGTTTGAATGAACCATCAAGAATATTACCCAACCCAAATAGTCATGATGATGGAGTGAAGTGTCATGTTCAAGAGTGACCTACTACCATAAAAAGTTTTGTTCACTTTCCCAAATTTTCCCCAGTCATTTGTTGACTAGTACCTCTTTATTTTTTAACAAGATTGAGGAGTGTTGTGTAGATTAATCTGTCTTGCGGACAAGACCGATATCTCTAGTACAAAAGGTAACTAGCAACAAACAACCAATTATACTAATCTCTCTCTAAGCATATAAGATTTATAAAAACACTATATAGGTGTGAAGCCTACCTTATGTCCAACGCTTGCTTGATTTCGTTGAAGTCCTTCCCGTGCACTAAAAGAACATTCCTCGTGAATCTGCAGTCAGAAACAAGCAAAAAGATTAAGCAGCACCTGTATAGATATTATCACAAATCATACTTATCATAATGATCAAGGAATTTATGAAATAAACCATGAATAGACGGTTTAATGAGAGAAATGAGTATATTTGTATTAACTTCAAATGTAGAAAACCTTTACAACCTGTGCCTTGATGTTGTGCAGGTCCTCCCGGGGTCCGAAGCAGGAATCTCTTCTACTTTGACAAGCATTGCACTCTTTGAACTAAGACAAATGGAGATGAGTGATTTAACCTCACAGAAAGTCTTAGTTAACTAAGTCTGAAACTCAACAGCATTTAACTTCAAATCTCATAAGCTTGAACTCCCCTTGAGGCTACCCAAGGCCTCCTTTTATAGTGGAAAAGAG